>ML249521.1:1232-79606 GCA_005239495.1 Nicotiana undulata | reverse complement strand
CCCACACACATACAACCGACCCCACCCCTCCCACAACCCCTACTTTCGCTCTCACGTTCCAACTCCCCCTCTCCATAAACCCTTCCCCTTCTTCTACTATTCCTCTCCCTCTCCTTCCCTAAACCAAACAAAAATCTCTGCAATTCTTCTTCTTCCTCCTAAAACTCAAGTAATCCCAAGACCAAGTCTTCCTCAACCCCCATAACTCCATCTCTCTCTCTCAACTCTACAGGTATGTATCTCCCCTACTAATTTTCTTTTAATTCTTGTAATTGTTTTCCCTTTTTCTTTGTATAATAATTGTAGCTTTTTCCTCTCTTTTTTTGGTAGAAATACGTGGTAGTAGTTAAGTTGTACGGATGGTTGATTATATATGAAGTGTGGGTTGTTGTGATTGTGTTGGGTATAGTTTGAGGGTATTGTGGTGGTGCTTGACATCCAATATTGAATAATTTGGGGCTAAAAGTAAATAATGCCCACTACATGTTTGTGAAAATGCCCCATTTAAGAGAATGGATGTGACCAATTGTACGATGAAGTCTGAGTAACCACAGTTGGGTCACCATGTTGTGCTGAGCTAATACAGTGCTATTTGTAGGTCCAATGCCTCCACGCAAGCGTCAAGCCACCGGCTCCTCCTCAAGCCGACCAGCAGGTGCCCTCACCGGAAGGCCACGAAAATCAGTTGACTCTAGGCCTTTCGACAGCTACAAGTTTGTCTCAGCGAAGGCTCAGGACAGGTTCACAGCAAAAGAAGATAAGACCGCTATACCTGAGCAGGGCATGGATACCCAAGCCATCCAGATGCACTGTATTAAAATGTATGATGAGATAATGAGGCGTCGTCTAGATGTCTTCTTTGAGGAGCCCGATGAGGCCAATGCTATGATTGTCAGGGAATTCTATGCCAACGCCCCGGAGCACAAAAATTATGTTGTCACAGTGAGGAGGAGGCAGGTTAATGCCTCAATGGAGGCCATCAGGACAATTTACAGGCTGCCACCACCAGTGGATGGGAACGAGGATGGCTATCAGAAATATGGCAAAATGTGGCCTACCTGGGATAGGTTCCTCACAACCATGCGTCAACCGGGCGTAGCAATGAGGTTGTACAAGTACGGGAACAAATTCCACTCATCCTCCCTCAAGTTTGAGGCCAAGTGTTGGTTGTACCTAATCAATAGCAGACTATTGTCGTCCAACAACCTCTCAGAGGTGAACATTCTTCGAGGGTGTTTGATTTGGTGTTTCATGACGGGTTGCGCATTTTATGCAGCCCGTGTCATCCACGAGGAGATGTTTATCCGCAGCAAGGTTAAAAGATATGGGTTCTTCTACCCATCTCTTGTCACTCGATTGTGCTCCGCGACTGGGGTGCCAGGCAACTTTGTAGTGGATGTCAGGGTGCCAACAATGTACACCTTCACACCTGAAAGAGTTACAACGGATAAGGACGCGGTGGTGGCGGATGATGAATTGGAAGGGCATGACTCTGAGGAGGATGAATCGGAGGAGGAGCCGCAAAATAAGGGAGATGAGATTGAGCACATGGAGGAGGAGGAGCCCGCTCAGGAGTAGGTTGTAGATGTTGGAGGCCCGTTTAGGGCCAGTCGTGGACAACGATTGGATAACCTGGAGCAGGATGTGGCCGGGTTGAGGACCTCAGTGACTGAACTGGGGTCTAGAGTTGATGAAATGGTTGCCCATCAACAAAATCAGAAAATAAGATTATGGGATGGCTACGTGCCCTGGGTCGTGCTTGCAACGTGGACCCAGGAACTGTCTCCGACCAAGATTGAGTTGTCGGCGAAGTCCCCTTACCTTACTCTGTATTTTTATTGGCCATGAGGACATGTCCTCATTATAAGTGTGGGGTGGGGGAAGGATTCCCTGTTTGTTGTATGTTGTACACTTGTTAATTGTTTGGTTTAATTTTCTTTTAACTTAGTAGAATTGTAGTTGCTTTTCATTATTTTTGTTTAAGGTTGTTAATTTGTTTATTTTGTGTTGTACATAGTGTATAATCAATTAAGTCGTCTTGGCCCAACGAAGGATCCCTTCGACGGGGTTCTTGAGGGACTAAGTCGACCAAAAAAAAATATAGTGGACTCTTCCTGATGACGGATTTCTTAGGCAGTTTTCTTGAGGGAAGTTAGTCCAAAGAAAACACCAAAAAAAAATTATTTTCTTTTTAGGTAGTGTAGCAACTCCCCCTTGGTTTTTCTTTTGACCATGGTTCTTTTCCAAGGGGTTTAGCTTGAGCCGGGTATAGTTAGTTTTCTTTTTATTTTTTTTAGTTGTTAGGTTTCTTTTGGGCAAGAAGCTGAATTGCAAAAATGCATCCCTTAGTGTGTTACACCAGAACACCAAAGACTCTAGGGTGTGACACTTAGGCTCATTTGTTGACTCTTGTAGAATGTATTTTGCATGTTTTAACTAACTTGAATGCTCAGTGGAGTGCTTTGATGAACCAATCTGGAGTGAATTATGTGCCATGTGAGTGTAAGGTATTTTGCTATGTCCACAAATGATACCTAGAACTTGCCCTATGTGTGTACAAAGCGAAATGGTAGTTTGTTCAGTCTTAGAAGTGATATAGGAATTTTTTTGTTAAGCCAGACATAAATATGTATCCACCTGATTGCAATTCACCTTAGTTAGCTCCTTTGAGCTTATAAGACTGTTTCGTTGGCAACCACATTACAAACCATACCCATTGTTTGAATAGCCTGCCTGTTTGAACCCTATACCTCTTACAAGCACTTGAATTGTAGAGAACATGTAAAATTCAAAGTGTGGGGTGGTGATCTAGTTTTTGAGTGGAATTAACGAAAATAGAAAGAATGGTGCGAAGCATAAAAGAATGAACACCACTGGAGAAAAAAAAGGAAGAAATATATATATATATATATATATATATATATGAAGAAAGAAGGACAATGAATAAAAGCAGTCCTTGATGGGTGGTGAATTGAGAAAAAAGTACACCTAATGAAATTTTGGGGTAATCTAAAGAGAGTGGTGGAAATTCTGGCAAAACATAAGAATGGGTTGAAAGCTACAGTAGTGTATTAAAAGTGCTTAGGGAGGTTAGTCACTATATCTAAATATATCATACTCGTCCCTTAGCCTACACTACAACCAAATGAAGACCTAATTGATCTTAGACTGAATGGACTTGATTAGCAGAGTACTACACTACGGGCAAGCCTATGGTGTATCTTTGTGGCATATGAATGTTCTTTCTGAGAGTGAGTGAATTCTTTCTATTTTACGTTCCTACTTGTTCTTATATTACTCTTGTGGAACTACTCTCGTTTGTGTGATGTGAGGGCATGTGATTCATGACGGAAAGGTAAGTCTTGATCTCTGTATAGAGTACTTTGAGGAAGTAAGAATATGGCATGGTATGTGAGAGTCGCCTCTTGAGGTATAGATGTTACATCGGTAGGTACAAAGTTTGTAAAATGTCCGTGGTGTGACACCGTAGGGAAATGCTTGATGAAAGGACCTGTGTAGGATATAGTGGATTGCTCGAGGGCTAGCAATGATTTAAGTGTGGGGTGTTAATAACATGCTAAATACACGTAGTTAGTGTAGGTTTACACTCCAACTTAAGGATGCTTCACTGTCTTAAGGATGTTAAATGATGACAAATTGGCTCTAATTGTGATTTTTGAGTTTCACATGAGCTAAATGCACTATTGAGGACTTTGGATGGTGATTTGCGCGAGATTGAAGAAGAAAAGTCCCATGGGATATTTGATGGGTGAATTGAAGATGATAGGCGCTTGGGGCAGAATAAAAGTCCACTAGAACGGGCATTAGCGCGAGCACTAGCGCGACGCTAGTCTAGTGATCCCCAGGCAGACTAAAATCCCACTAGCGCGGGCACTAGCACGCCCACGCTAGTCCAGACGAGAAAAGTAATTATGAAAGGACACTTTTGGAAGTTTGGGATCAATCCACTTAACCTATATAAGGTTCAACTCGCCCAAAGGAGTAGATTATCAAGGTTTAGAGGCTAATTCAAGAATAGCAAAGGCAAGAAGCAAGGAGGGAAATTGGGCATCAATTCTCATCCCCTTCCTTGTGATTTTACCATTGTTCATGAATTCTTTTGTTGTTTTCAATACAATTATGAGTAGCTAACTTATTTAATCTAAGGTTTTGGTGAAACCCGTTGAGGATGAACTTATTGTTATATTAATATAGTTTTGCTTGGTTTTCAATCTCTATTTATTCAACTACATTCTTGTTGTAGTTGATTGAAGGGCCCTCAATTAGTTGTTCCTATTTAGTGTGTATCTACTCGAGAGAGAGTGCATATTTGGGTAATTGTTAAACAACATCACTCCCGGAGTATATGAGAGATCCATAATCGAGGGTTTAAAGGTTGGATTAGAAATAACGATACCTTGGGTGCAATCTAAAGTGAACTGTAATACAAATTAGTTAGCGTAACTCGAGAGAGTGCGTCTAGTATATTATCATAATTACTTGAGAGAGATTTATGATAGCATGAGTGTTCATGATTGATAGAGATAATTAAGCCAAAACTATAAGAAATATACGATAAGAGATTCCATCAACGGGGAAAACATAACATTAGACCTTTATTTCATCTGTTTACATCAAAATATTAGTTGTCTTTTAGTTTGTTTAATTTCATCAACTGTAGTAGTAAAAATACCAAAAAGTGATATTCATAACCTTTGGGAAAATTGATTATTGAGAATCTAGTAGTCTAACAACAACATCTGATACGTTAGTTCCATGTGGGATTAGACTCTTGGCAAAATACTCAGATTATATTTGCAATGGTCGCTTAGTCTTTTATTAGTCATAGTTGAGCGTGATCAAATTTTAGCGTTGTTGCCGGGGAATTAAAGGTATTATCAATTGTAGTTGGAGGAAAATACAAAATTCTTAAGTTTAGTCAATTTTCTTCGATTTCATTCATATATTGAATTTCTAACATTTGTTGAATCGGTTGTACAGGTGCATGCCTAGAAAGTCATCGAGAATTGGTGAAGTACTTGAAGTCTTACCATACCCCGAAAAAGCTTTCAAGGCCTTGAACAGGGCCAACCGGAAAAGCAAGCAACAACCACTCATTGAACAAATTGAAACAGACATGGCAGATCCAAATGACATGAACAACAATAATAATGGGGAAGATGTGGTTGACCCAGCTGCTCAGGTTGCGGCGATGTGGTACCTATTGTACTAGAGGCGCCCTTATATGACTCGGCACAACCCACAACGGAGAATTTGGCCACCGCGATAGAAGTCCCTCAAATACATGCTCTGGGCAAAATTCTTAGATTATATTTGCAACGCCCGCTTAGTCTTTTATTAGACATAGTTGAGCGTGATCACCGACCCATGTTTAATACAGATAAAAAACGAGTTAACTAGCGGTAACCATATTATCCATAACTTCTTGAATATGATCATTTTTGGGATATCCCAAACTTGAAGAACCCCAAGTTGAGATTATACAAATGTAAAAGTTAAACTGATTATTTATCTAATTTCTAAATGGATAATATTGTTCTTATCCATATATGAACTGTTTTTAAAAAGTTCATTATCCAATTCATTTTTAGTGAATAATATGGATGGTTAAGTGTTTTCTTTTAACCATTTTGTCACGACTAGCCTAGATTGACGATGGGACCTTATTGGTCCTGCACACTTGTAACAAATCTGCCAAAGATAAATAAGCAGTTTTTCTTTCAACTATACAGAGTTCAAAATTAAGTAATTAACCAATCAACTTGAACATGTAAAGAAAAAACAGAAAACTTGAGCAATCAAGAATTAAACGAACACCCTCCCCTTTCTTTTTACCACCCCCTCCCTTTCCTTTCTTGGAGAGAATGATTCAACCGTTACATCTCTTACCCTCAAAACATTAAATCAATGACAATTTTGAAGGAAGACATTGGCAGGAGGAAATTTAACTCAAATTTAATATTTTACCTATACACTAATGTCTGGCATCAATCAAAATACAGATGGATTCTTAGGTTACATAGTATTTCCGCTTGACTTTTCATTAATTCCAAAGGGGTCATAATCAGATATCATTCCATTTTAAAGTTTAAACCTTGTTATTAAGTTTAACTCCAAATTGTTTACCTTAAAATCGGATATCAATTGAATTTATACGCGGTTTTAAGAATATGTGATATAATTTTATACATGTAAGAAAACAGATTAATATTGAAATCGACGATAAAAGAATAAACGCAAACCACGCAAATTGAACATGCTTGGCCCTCGAGTTCGATCACCCTTGAACCAAGAAATGTCTCAACTGATGTATGAACTGAATAACAAGATGATAAAAGCTAGAAATAATAGTATATTGCTTTGTGTTGCGTATTGTAATGTGTGTTAGAAATTATCAGACCCCATTTATATAGTAGGGGAGTATGACTCTTGACACAATTCTATACAAGGCAAAAAATCTCACGATTTGCTAATTAATCGGCGTACCCTTGATACGCGCAGAGATTTCTGTCGTGATCTACAACCGACCGCGGATATATCGGCCTCCTCTTATTCGGCTACGCAAATTTCCCTCGATCTCGTTTGATCTCGATTTTGTTCGGCCCCGGGATCACGAGCTTAACGATATAACTTCACACCTCGGTTCGATATAATTCGAGGTCGAACTTTAATGTATCATATTCCAATCTCGATTAGTCACACGAGAGGCATACAGATAGTCCCCTCGTTTCTCGAAGAGAAGATGACAAGAAACGGTATGAACTTCCGAATCCCGACTCGATGGATCACGACGTAGCGACGAACGATCACAGAGACACCCAATTATGACGTAAGCGACAAACGGTTACCGAAACGTCCCGTCGGTCCAGTTACCAAGGCATTAAATGACTGTCAGTTGTTGGTCGGCCATTACGGATTTTGAACCGTCATTCGCAAGCTATAAATATCCCAACTTTCATTCATTCAAACTTTAAGTTCAAAGCTCCTCCTATTCTTGTTCTTCAAAAATCTCTTTGCTCTTCAACTTTTGCACCCAAATTTCTTGAACTTTTAGCAAGCCGCTAAGCATACCTTCCTAATTTCCTTTTCTTCTGTTCTATAATGGCAAAAACTTTTAAGATTGTCACGCAAAAAGAGGTTGCTTCTTCATCACGATCCATCGGCGATGGGGTTGTGGCGAAACCACACCCCGAAGAGTTCGTTCCTGCAGGGTGTCCGACCGTTGCAGACTTCGAGATCGAAAAAACTTCCTCGGTACCGGGTCGATGCGAGTCGGTCTCGAGGTATATATGTACGATCACCGATGATCTCCTCACCAAGGTCAAGGAAGATTGCAACTGGGCCAATAAGCACGTGGCGGTGTCTACGCCTCAATTACTACCCACGAGGAGGGTTTTTTAAGTGTTTACACTTACCTCTTCACATTGGGTCCCTTAGACCCGATCAACATTGCCTTCTGCAAGAGGTACGATGTGACTCTTGGTCGAAAGATCGTCTAATATCTTAGTTTGACTTTGTGGTAATAAAGAGTAGCATATAAAAGTAAATTTGTAGTTTGTAGGGAATAGTAAATACAACTAAAACTGAAAGGTGGATATTCACTTCGGCATGAGGGAATACAAGTTCGTATTATTTTGAATTTGTTATGATATTAACCCTTTAGCTATTATTTTAACATATTCCTAACAAACTCAAGAAGGGGAGCCTTGGCGTAAATAGTAAAGTTGTTGTCATGTGACCAGGAGGTCACGGGTTCGAGCCGTGGAAACAACCTCTTGCAAAAATGCAGGTTACGTACAATAGACCCTTGTGGTCTGGCCCTTCCCTGACCCTGCGCATAGCGGAGTGCACCAGGCTGCCCTTTATTTCTAATAAACTCAAATATATTATTGACTTCAAGCCCAGTCAATTTTGGACAGAGGGAGTATGTTGCAGATTGGATGTCCTAATTAAGTGCCTAGTTTACCAAAAAAGAGAGAGATAGCTTAAGATTCAGTTATGTAATATACCTTTTAATCTCATCTGCATTGGAGGAAGTGGACAAATAAGCTAGCAGGATCTACATCGACCCATCTTCTTTCATCTGTTCAGGAAGTCCACCACTTCCAGTAAAGTAGCGAAGAATTATTGTCGGAAAGTTTGAGGGCACTTTCTTTTAATGGACCTCACTTGTGCGCTCAAACCTGAGAGGCATTCAAAAAGGAAGTTCTCTTTTATTATAATCACACAATGAGAAACAAAGGAATGAAAAACACAGAACTAGTGACTATTTGATTTGAGACACCCTTCTATCAGAAGGCGAAAAGAGCAATGACAGGATATTTATATCGAGGATAGCACGATTTGCAGCATCTAATTAGCTAATCCAAAACCACAAAAATTTCAAGGGCTCACCAAATTCTTGTAGGTTCCTAAATAACACAACCTTTAAATTCAGCAGTTTCCCATGAACATCCTGAAATACTACACAAAACTTCAGAGAAGTTTCAATTGTTGCCTCGGTGTACAAGGCTCCAAGCCTCCAACTAGTTTGCGATGGAAGAGTAGTTATTTGATGAACAAGGTCTCAAAGTAGGAACATACAGTATCATGCAGAAAGAAAAAAGAAGCACAAGGTGGG
Source organism: Nicotiana undulata (assembly GCA_005239495.1). Taxonomy (NCBI): domain Eukaryota; kingdom Viridiplantae; phylum Streptophyta; class Magnoliopsida; order Solanales; family Solanaceae; genus Nicotiana; species Nicotiana undulata. The sequence goes on along the minus strand of ML249521.1, from coordinate 70,965 downwards.
ATTTCTAGGAAAGTTCCAGTATTCGCCTTTACCAACCAAATGCCCCCAAAGAATATGACAACAAAATGCTCCCTAAGAATATGATGACAAGGTCTTTAGGGCCGGAGAACAGCTAATAGTTTTCTGTTAACAAAACAAATCAAGCTTACCTCGTCAACAACAAGCTTCACTCCGAAGTCCCACATCTGAGGAAGAAGTTGGCTACCCCATGAATCAAATATCTGGTAGTACAACAATTATCATTTGTAGCATGGTACAACATTAGCGAAAATATAATACACTACTTAAAATTATAACTGTAAAGCACTTATAAAGTAAGACAAATCTTAGGACCAATAAAGATCTGGATACCCCTTGGTATAAACTGAATCTGGATTCAGGCCCTTCTTTTTCAATCAAAATAGAAACAGAATTAAGAAGCTCGATCACTCTAAGGGGGATTTGATCTGTGATAACAAAATGATTTTCCAGTTCGAAGAATTCCTGATTTGTCTATGTATTCAGCATTTCTTTTCCAAATTAAGATTATAAAGCAAGATCATACTTGCTCCCACTTGTATCCAGATCTTGTAAGTTTCCAGAACCAACTTGTTCGTTAGCTATTTATTTTCTTTTCTTTTTTGTAATAACTGTGAAGCAAGAGAAGAAACCCTGCCAAGCAAGAATGCAAAACCCTGCCAAGAAAGAAAGAAAAGAAAAGAAAAGAGCAAAGGGCAGCCCGGTGCACTAAGGAGGGGTCCGTTGATTGATAGGAAGAAGAACATACTGTACCTTCCTCAACTGCCAAATTGCACATGAAACATACGCTTGAAATGCCCCAATAATTAAAAGCCACATGCAAATCCCATTCCGGAATATATGTATATAGAAACTTCCATAGAAGTTGTGCTATATAAAGTCCCATAAACCCCCACTGTTTCTTCCCCTTTTCTCCTTGAAGGTGGACTTAACCACAATCAAATGAAGCGGGAAACAGAGACAACAAAAAAAAAACATAAATAGGCAAAATAAAATATCCCAGAAAATAATTGTTAGCAAACCAGCAAAGTAGTACATGTAATGTCACTTAGGTATCATTCTCGTTGGAAAATACCATGACTGACAAGGTTTTAGTTCACTTTAATTTTGGAAAATGGCGCAACACAAATGCCAAGGTCATGCTATCATTTGAAACTATTCTCTTATTGCATACAGCAAAAATTTGAACAAATACAAGAATGGAAGAGGCACGGCAGCGGTAGTGCCTTTTGATCATAACTAGAAGACCATGAGAGTTGCTAATTTCTTTGACAGCAGCCTCGTAGAGGATTTGCAGTGGTGAAGGAGCGAAGGCATTGAAATGGAGCAATGTCAGACACCATCTTTAACACCAAGATGAGATGCCAAAAAAACCCTTCGAGCAGGTACAGACCAAAATTTGCCGAAGCTAAAAGGCCAACGAGACGAAGTGCTTCTGCGGCAATTATCGCTGACTTTATCATAATGTATTGTGTAATTTGAACTGCTTATGTTCCTGGAGTAATAGCATAAGTCATCTTTATATTTGTAGACTTGTTGGGTTCTCCCAAGCCCACTAGCTACCAACCTTCCCTTTACAAGCATGTACCCCTGTGCTTTTTGCATATTTTCCGTAAAGCTAGCGGAGGATCCATACTCGGAAGATTTTACCCTCTTATCATCAAATCCCAGTGTAATATTTGAGATTGAGGCATAGCTATCATCTCCTTCGTCTAAATTGTCGGTATACAAGAAAAGCAGAAACTTTTTAAAAGAATCAAGAGACTGGACAGACGAAGATGGCATCATGACATCGACAGTATCATTGAAATAAATAATCTGATCCACAATTTGCAAGTTTCCTTCATTTCCCATCACCATATAGTTACCATAACTTAAACTTTGAGCTGACTTAGTAGTGATATTCCCATAGGATGACTTTACCCATCCGGTCACCGTGATCGACCTACTAGCATTTGTGAGGAAAGATCCATCAATGCCTGTAAAATTGGTCAGAAGAGAAAAGGAAAGGGGTAGACTACTGTATTCCAATAACTTCCCTTCTGTCTTTATACTCTTTTCGTCCAACCAAAGATGCAAATTTGCGTCAATATACCACACGTTCAGAGCATCCGTGACACTGAATGAAATCTTATGGGTATGCCCATCTAAAATCTTTTCTAACAATGGCGTAATTTCAATGTCATACGAAGGAAGATCAAATGAGCCGATTCCACTTATTGGTCTCCACAAGAGGGGATTGACACCCCCGGTATAGATCACGGTGAAAGGCCAAACTGCACCAACTATCATATCGTCCACACTAACTACTACTTCCCTAAAAGCTCCATTCCCTGGCGTATCACTAAGGTTATTCGCACGAATGTAATCATTCGGCGGATTACTATACCAAAACTCATCATTCTCATGAAATGAAACATAAACTTCCAGTACAGCCCTATAAGCATTTTGGGGAATTTTAAACTCCTTTGATAGAACATCTGTAGAATTCTCAACCTCAAACCACAAACCATCATTTAAAGGCAGATTTCTTGAAATGGGTAAGATCAAATCAGCCCCAGAATCAAATGGTTTATAAGAGAAATCCAAATTCAGCTCATTATCACTATGTTTTTCTTCATCAGGATAAAAGTGAATAAAAAGTTTCACATTGTAAACACCAGTATAAGTACTATCAACTAGGTTCCCAATATAAACAGCAAGAGTTTGATTTGTCATAAGCAAAGAATAATACCTTGTAATATCCTTTTTAACAGTCCAAATAATACCATTAGCCCTAGGCTCAGCAGTACAACTCCTGAAAATCTCAACCCCACTAAGCCAAACACCAAAAATTCTATCAAATTGCCTTCCTTTACAAGTTGCTTTCCATTCAAGCACAATCTTGGAAAATTTCTGAGATGGGCAATTAGAAGGGGGGGTGTAGTTAGCAAGAACAGGGGGTTTTCCATAAGTGTAACCAAAGTCATGTTGAAGGACAAGATAGGAGCAAGGTTTGGTTTTGGGCAGATTTATGGGTTTGGTGACCTCAAAATAGGTTGTTGGGGTGGCATTCTTGGAAGAAGAAGAAGAAGAAGAGTCTAGCTGGGTAATGAGTTGTGATCTAAAGAGAGAAGTACTACTGTGGAGAGTTGCGGTGGAAAAGAGGGGTTGTTGGAGTAGAGAGAAAAAAAACAAGAAGAGGAAAGAGAAAGCCATGAAAGGGAGCTTTGTTAGCTCTGTTGGTTAATTATTCAATAGGATATATAGCTCAGTAGTATATACTACGACACTAATTATGTAAAGTATGTTTACACTATTCCTGCAATTTTACTTATATTGTCTTATTTTACAGATAATTAATTTTATTTATTAGGGATATTTGAAGTTATTTAAAGTAGGTAATATGAAAGTGTTAAGAAAGTTTTACACTAAGCATATAAAAGTTAAAACTCATATTTCTTCAAATTGCACCCAAAAAAAAAAAAGTTTCTTGTTGTAGGCATATAAGTTTTATCGGAACAAAATCCATAAAATAACATGGACTATATTTTAATATATTAGTCCAAATAAATATTTTGGGCTAATATAATTGAATTAATTATATAAATCAAATATATATTAATTAAATAAAAAAATCTTAATCCATTGGGTTAGCCCATTTAATTGGGCTAAAGTGATAAGCACACGTCATTAAGCCCAAGATGTCATCTTCCTACATACCCAATTTGGTGCCATGTGTCACAAGACGTGGCACGCCAAATCAAGCGGAAGAGCCAATATGATCATGCCACGTGTCAAAATGACAAAGGCATGCCAAGTCACATTATAAGGCTAATGAAATCGTGACATGTTCTGGCCAAGCAAATGCGGCCTTGTCACCCTTCGATTTGATTGGTCGAAAAGAATTTGTTCTTATCATAACTCTTCCCTCCTACAACTATAAATAGGGGTCTACATAACCTAAAAAGACACTAGAAGTTATAACAAGAAGCAAAAGAGAGCTCGTGGATCAAACAACGCAAATATCTCTACAACTTTCAAGCTTCAAGCAATCAAGTTCAAGTTCAATAAATCAAGGGCAAGCTCAAAAACGAAGAACAAATCAAATTCAAACTCAAGAACGAAGAACAAATCAAGTTCAAGCTCAAGAACGACGAACAAATCAAGATTCAAGGAGTACGAGGTCAAATCAAAGTTCGTGCTAGTAGAATCCAAGATCATCGTTCGTGGAAACAAAAATACATTCAAGATCAAGCTCAGAGGCCCTTGAATTTATTTACTATTGGAAAGAAGAATAATAGGATTCATAAAGATTGTACACTCAAATTATTTAAAATAAAATGTTACGATTGTTGCAATACTTTCGGTCTTGATTTTATTTTCTCGACCCAATTTATTGCTTACAAATTCTGGCATGCCCAGTGGGACAATCTCTACCTCTCCTCTCAACTTTTCGGTCACCAAAGTTCAAGAATATTGAAATGGCTTCAAAGAAAATCAACTCCAGTTCAACTTCCACCAAGGTTGGTAATTCTAGGTTCTATGTTGATGTGGAAAGCATCCTCGATGTTACCTTTGAAAGTTTTGGATCAGTTACGAGGAGCAAAGCAACCTCGTTATGACAACAAGCACCCCAAGTGTCGTCCGCATCAACCCCTGTTTTCGGATCTTCATCCTCAAAAGGAGCAAGATCTTCCACAAACGCACCCGAAGTAAGAAGCGATGTTGCTGAAAAGATCAAGAAAACTCTTGCTTTGCATGACCTCTCCGGATCCAAGTACTCTGTTGTGAAGAAGATGGTGATGCTTCAAGTAATGGATCCTCTCCACTTACACCACATAGAGTGAGCCAATCGAAAATCAATCTATGTGACAATCCATGCTATTCCCCATCATCCACGACAATCATGCAATCCATGGTGACAAACACTTCATCTGTGGAGGAGCAGTTGGCAAACTTGACAGAAGCAATTGCTGGCTTGATCAAGTGCATGCAAAATCAAGATGCTAGAATAGCAAAGCTAACAGATAAGGTGGGAATATTGATGGAAGAAGAATCCACCCCATGCACCTGGCAAGCTCCTAGAGGTTCCGGAGAGTAATTATCCCCCAAGACAAGTTGCATCCACTAAGGCTATCCTTGTCTCATCCGAAGGGATGATTCCAATCGATCAACTGAAGGAGTTCATTGAAGGAACTATTAAAAGCAAGTACGAAGTTGTTACCAAGTCCTCTCTTGCATACGCGAAGCCATATACTGCGAGGATCGATATGTTGAAGATGCTTACTGTCAATCGACCTCCAAAGTTTCAAATGTTTTATGGAAAGGCAACCCAAAGCAACATGTGGCACACTTTGTTGAGACATGCAACAATGCTGGGACTTATGGAGATTACCTCGTCAAGCAGTTTGTCCGCTCGCTAAAAGAAAATGCTTTTGACTGGTACACAGACCTCGGGGCTGGATCTATTGATAGTTGGGATCAACTAGAGCAAGAATTCCTTAAATCGCTTTTACAGCACGAGACATACTGTGAATATGATAGAACTTACAAATAATCATCAACGAAAGGGTGAACCAGTTATCGACTTTATCAATCGTTGGAGGAATGCAAGCCTCAAATGCAAAGAGGGGATTAGTGACGCTTCTGGCATAGATATGTGTATCCAAGGCATGCATTGGGGACTCCGCTACATCTTGCAATGTATCAAGCCTAGCACATTTGAAGAACTTGCAACTCATTCCCATGACATGGAGTTAAGCATGGCCTCCGCTGGAAACCAAAGGCTGCCTATCTATGAGCCTCGCAAAGGGAACGACAAGCAAGAAGTCAGGAAATGGAGCAAGTTTGTACCCAAGTTTGAAAACAAAGAAGCTATGAATGTCAACACCTCACCTGTGAAGTTCACAATGAAGGTGAGCAAGAAGCAGAGTTCGAAATCCACTTATTTTCAAGATAAACCAAGTGGGAAGTTGACTCTAACAGAAATGCAAGAGAAGGAGTACCCATTTCTGGATTGATGTGCCAGCAATTTTCAAAGAACTCCTCGAGTTAAATCTCATTGAGCTTTCGAAGATGAAGCGTCCAAATGAAGCTGGTAAAATAAATTACCCAAATTACTGCAAACCATCGACTTATGAGCCACCCTCTAGAGAAGTGCTTTGTCTTCAAGGAAAAAGCTATGGACTTGGTTCGCGAAAAGAAGATCGTGCTTGAAGATGAGAGAGAAAATGCAAACCAAGTCTCTATCACCTTTGGCTCATTCAGTCCGGATGAATTATGTAATTTTAAATAAAGTAAAGATGAAGAATTGTTGGAGAACAACAAAGATGGAGTCGATCAACCTGATGATGATGAAGGTTGGACGTTGGTGACTCATTGTAGGCTCCACAGAAGAAGCCCATGAAAAGAATCAATAGAACAACCAACAAGGAAAATGATGGTAAAAAAACCAAGAAAATAGAATCCAGTTAGGCATTTGAAGAAAGCAAAACTAGAGTTGCACCACCCTCAAAAGCCACGACATCCTGTGACTTTGGAGGATTTCTTGCCATGTTGGTTCCGCATGAAGATTTCCCGTAATGGTATTGAGGCCTCTTGTTGCAATGCTGATAAAGAGGAAGAAAATAGTGATGACCTAGCGTTGGCACCATCTTCAGAAAATCTCGTCGTGACTATTCCTCAAGAAGTTAACACGTGCGAGGAAAATGTTACTTTCACAAATGACGATGTTCTACTAGGTGACACTCTTCATAACCGCCTGTTGTACCTGGTTGGCTATATGCGTGATGAAAGGGTAAATTCAATTTTGGTTGATGGAGGATCCTCAATGAACATCATGCCAATTCGCATTGCGAATGAACTAGGTATTCCCATGAAGGAACTCTCGAAAAGTCGTGTGATGATCCAAGGATTCAACCAAGGGGGCAAAGATCCATAGGTGTGATCAGGTTGGGAATCACCGTTGAAGATATTGATCGACTCTCACCTACACTACTATAAAGTAGCAAGATGAGGGTTGGAGCAGCTTTTACCCGAAGGATCGGGATCGAATCCACAGGGAGTTATGATTGCGGGAGTTGAGTTTCTAGGTAATCTAGTAGTGGTTCGTGCTCTTAATTGCACTTTTCATACTTGTTGGTTTGACAATTATACTACGGTTTATACTAATAGTAATTTGCTAATTAACTAACGAATGTCTTTTTGGTTGTTTTCTTAATGGATAAAAGGCACTAGGGTTATGACTTTCTCCTAGGCGAATATTTAACGGGATCCAATACCTAAGGCAGAGATGTTAGCAAAGGGAACATGGCATAACCAATGCACGAAATTAGCCACTCGATACCTCTCGGTAGTTTGAGTGGCTTTGCCCTAATTTCCTCTCTCGAGGTCAATTGGGTGTCAAAATTATGCAAGCAATATTGGTTCAAGTAGGGTTTTACTATCTCTAGGTTTAACCCGTTAGTTGGAACTATCCTTGATTTCGTCCCAATTCCTTGTTGGGCTGATTTTCTACTCAAGTCCTCTTTCTCAAGAAGAACCCAAGTCAATTGAACACCAATTAGTGTTTGCAACCACCAATTTTAACATGAAAACCACAAATCAGCCCAAATACCAAACACCCATAAATATCTAAGCCTTAATTTAAAGGACCCATTAAACACCCACACTAGGGTTGAGCCACAACCCTAGCTAATGAGTTTAGCTACTCATAATAACTGAAGAAATCAGAGAAATAGATGAAGCAAAACCCATATAATTGAATTATAAACTAAAATTGAAAGATTTCAATGTTGAAGTCCTTCTAAAAGTACTCAAAAAGCTGAAGAAAAGTCGTTCACGAGCTCCCTACTATATCTCAGTACAAAACTTAACCTAAAAAATAACAAAAGAAACTATTTATACTCAGCTGAAAAATTCAGACAAAAATGCCCCTGCGAGGTCACCGTGGACCGCACAAAATGGACCGAGCCACGGTGAGGATTTTGGCTTACAAAACTGGGCTCTGAACTTGGCCATCGCGGTCCGCATAAACATGCAACGCGGCCGCGGTGGCTTCAACGCGGACCGCGAAGAAAGGACTGCGGTCCGCGGAGGTCTTCTAGCCTTCAAGGTTTGGGGTCTCTGAATCTTGACTGCGGAGCGCCTAGATTGAACCGCGGTCCGTGTTGATTTTTCGCTTCAAAGCAACTCTCTGAATCTCACCACCGCGGACCGCATAAACTGGACCGCGGTCCGCGATGACTTTTGCCTTGGAAACAGCTTCTCTGAATCTTTCCACTGCGGACCGCATAAAATGGACCACGGTCCGCGTTGGATTGGCCTTGGAAAGCACTCTCTTAATCTCTTCAGTGCGGACTGCATAAAGTGGACCGCGGTCCGCACTAGTGAATATAACTCTACATGTGCTTGGTCTTGGTACTTGTGCAGGTTTCACTCCTTTTTGAGCAGTTCTTTGACTGTTTGTCATCCTTTTTTACTAAACCCTGCAACAAGTACAACAAGTAAGCCTTTGGGACTATTTTGCATACAATTTTATCCAAAACTTAAGTACGAAAGAGTCTAAAATAAGGTAAAATCCCTAGTTATCAACTCCCCCAAACTTAAGCTTTTGCTTCTCCTCAAGCAAACAAAATAAGCCCCACCCCTCTTTGAATAAGTCCAAGAAAATTCAGCTGCTCTAAGGTAACCTCTTCTAGCATCAATTGGGACTAACAATTGCCCTCAATGCAAATGAATCATTAAAAACATTTGACCTTTGAAAACCATGGATTTCAGTGTGACACAAGAGCAGCAAGAGTTGACTCGACTCATCAACGGAACTCTTACTACTACTTTGGTCATTGTGGAACCCAAACTCACTCCTAAACTCTCACTAAGCAAACCTCACTTTAAGATTGTAACACTCAGAACAAGGATAATGGGAGTTCACTCATCTCTCTCAAGGAAAAGGCTCAAGTCCGGCTCAAAGTACCATAGGCTTGCCCCTTATGTAAGTCGCCACTAATGTAAGCTTCATTCAACTCAAGATCATATAGGACTTTTGTGGATACATGATGAAGGCTTTTGGTTTAAGGTAGGAAATATTTGGTCAGGGTGAGTTATATCTTCCCTTAAGCACTTCATTTGTTTCACATTCTCTTGACTTCTTGTGTCATTTAGCTCTTTCTGAGGGGTTAGAGAGACATACTGTCAAACTTTCTTGTTCATTTCAATCATTTTTCTCCTTTCTAAACATTCCACACCTTTAATTTCTTTCTTTTCATTGATTCCCTTTTATTTCTTCTAACTTGTTCATTCTTTTTGGCTTTTTGATTTTTCTTTTCTTTCTTTTTTCATTGCCTTTGCTTTTCTTCCTTTTTGTACCTTATTTTTCACTTTGTTTCATTCCTCGTCTCTCCCCCAAACTTACTCTTTTACCCTGTGCTAAGGGAAGAAGGGGTGCCAAGAGAGGGTCAAAATTGGTAAAGGCTTGTATCATGGTTTTTGAAAGAAAAAGGTCTAAGGCTCAAAAGGGTTGACTAGGGGAATTGTCATTGGTAGGCTATGGAAATGTTCAAGTCACTATTTGGATCAAGGAGAGCCTATAATCACATCTCAAGTCAAACTACACTTAGGATTTCGCCTAGACAAACATTCAGGGCAAGTTCTAGACTAATGGAACGATACTTGGACTTGCAATTCAAATTCTCACCATTCAAGCTATGGGATTGCTAAAGAAACAGAGTCGGGGGCCCAAAATGACCTTAGCTATGATTTGAGCAACACAATGGTCCCGAAAAACCACTTGATGATTATCGACCAACACAAGAGCTCAAGATCACGACTTTCACCCTCCTAAACACAACGATTTGTTTTTTACCATAAGATCAAAGGCAAATATGTTAGGCCCAAGTGAAGCTTTGCTTGAGGTACCGTTCCTTACCAACTACTATTTACACAAAAAGCAAAAAGAAAACAGACTCAAACCCTTAAGAAAGTTATCACACGATCCATCCTCGAGAAGAGCCACCCGGTTCACACAAATTCCACCTTTGGAAAGAACCGTGGCATTAAGTAAACCAAAGGCTTATTGCACGCGAAAAATTCAAAACAAGAAGCTACAAAAATAAAATAAGAAGCTATAAAAAGGAAAAATGTGGAAAATAAAATGCGTAAAGTAGAATGAATATATACAAGAGGGGAGTTAATCGAATATACATAAGGGGGAATGAATATATACATTAGAAAGTAACTTTATATACAGACCAAAAAGTGCAAAAATATGAAAAGTACTAGAATAGTAAAGTTATGTACATACCAAAATAAAAAAGAAAGCATAATAAAAATAGTATCTAATTTATACAGTCATCCAAATCCAACCAAAATAGGGTTACCCCCTCAAATGAGATCTAGAATTGTCGTCAATGCTAACTAGCAAAATAAGCTCAAAAGTAAGGAGAGAGAGTAAAGAGAAACTCCTTATAGGCCCTCCGTCTGCATAGGATCCTCAGTGTGGGTCCCAGGGTTTGTGGACTGCATGGGAACCTGTGACTGGTCCCCAGAACCCTGTGTCTCCAACGGGACCTAGACCCGGACCTCCTCTGTAACCTGGGCCTATACTGGCAGCTGTGGTTGACTCGAGGTATCTCCATGTGGGTCTGCCAACTCTATCACAATGCCCTCTGTACGGGGAAGCACGCTCCTCCTCTTTGGCGGCCTCCCAATATCCGGCTCCAGCTCAAGCTGGGCAGTAGGGTCATGTAGCAGCAGGTCTAATGGCAGGTGATCCTCCTTCAGCTTATCTACCTCTTTCCTTAACTTCTTCACTGACTCCTTGGAGGCACGAGTTTTCCTCAGTTTCTTGGTCTCCTTTGAAAGATCCGTCAGTGCCTTCCCATGAGAACCAACAACGGCCAAAATCAAATTCTGGTTATCAAGGATTTTCTTCTGGTTGTCCAGAAGTTCCTTGATAGCGTCCTCCACGGACTGTGGGACCTATGGCGGAGGAGGTACAACTTGGGCTGCCACCGTCGTGGAAAGGAAAGACAGCTTAGAAGTAGCTGCATGCATCCAGATTTTGATACTGGATAGGGTGTGGCTCAGACGGTGGGTAGTCAGAGGGTATGCCCATGATGAAGGAATGCTTGGGGTTGCTGAAGTGGACGGGCCAGCAATTTTTGGGGTGGCTGAGGCAGGGTGAGAAGATGCCACTACAACCACTGGCTCTTCAGACTGTCCAGTGGAAACGGTGGATTTTCCTTTGAAACTTTTGCTTTTGGGGTTGTCATCACCCTGAAGGCTGTACCAGGAGAAAGGAGCCTTTGGCTTCAACTTTACATCAAACTTCCTCTTTTCTACTTTCTGATCTTCAAGATACATGGTCAAGAAATTAGGGAAGGGATAGGTTTTATAACCTTCATTCACCACCCGGTTGATAACACTTGACATCACATTCCTAACATTGATCGGGATCCCTGCCATGATAGAAGCAATAAGCACAGCCTGCCTGAGAGGAAGAGAATTTTCGTGGAAGGTCGGGTCGAGCCTGCTACACACGAACGTCTCCCAACCTTTGGCCTCAAAATTTAATGTTCTCCTCAGAATTACTTTCCCTTCTTGCAACCAGTCTGGGGTTTCACCTGGATATGCCAAGTGCTCTGCTAGCCATGAACGGGCCTCATCCCCCGCTCTCAATTTCTCCAAGTACTCCGACTCATCCTCATCATCGAACTCTAGGTAGTTGTTTATTGCCTCCTTATCAAAAGATATAGTCAAATTGCGCACTTTAGTCACCTTGGAGTCCTTTTTCAGATAAGCCAAATTAGTGTAGAACTCCTTGACGAGGTGCTCATTTGCCTCCGGTAGCTGGCAAGTGAAATAGTCCCAGCCTTTTCTCTCCCTGAACTGTCTCCGCACATTGGGGTTATCCGGCAAAAGGTCCCTTGTGATGAATTTATGCTCAAGGATCAATTTCCTCTCAGGCCACCATTCCCAGAATTTATGAAATGACGGTTCACTAACAAACCGATCTTGCCATGCTTCAGGTTTTCTTGTTCTTTCAACCCCCCTACTCGGGGTTCACCCCCTGTCTGGGTCTCATCCCCTGTCTGGGTCTCATCCCCTGCCTCTTCTTCTTCGGAGTGTTCACCTGAGAGAGATGTTGTAGGTGAGGTGGAGTATTCATGATCACTCCCTGCAGTTGAGCCTTCAGACGACTCAGAGTGTGCTGCTGCTTGGGCAGGAGGGGAGTCAGAAGGTTCATTTGTCAGTCTGAACCTTTTCGGGAAGTTGGGGACAAACTCTGGTACCGACTCTGACTCATATCCCTCTTCGGAGGGTGCATACTCACTTCCCGATTGGGAAGCAGCTCTATCCATGGCCGGATTGTCTTTCTAGTTTCTTTTATTGCTTGTCGGACTTGGGGAGTTATTCTGATCATTCCCTTGCCTCTCCCCTAAGAGGATTCACCCTTTCCGCTTGGTTTACGGGCACCACATCTTGATTGGACCATAATCTGCAAGTTCAAATGTTCAATTCATTTAAAGAATGTTAGTATCCAAACAGTGTATTTATTCATGAAAAAAAACAGTTGCAAATCATTAGATATATGTTGCAGAACTAGCTGACCGCGAACCGCACAAAAGGAACCGCAGTCCGCACTAAGGCACCGCGGACTGCATAAAAACAATTGCGGTCCGCACTGGGGTGGGATTCAGAATACCCACCCTCTGAAGATGAACACCCCGGACCACATAAAATCTACTGCGGTCCGCACTAAGGCACCGCAGACCACACAAAAAGAACTGCGATCCGCGTTGAAGTAGGGTTCATACTACCCACTTCTCTGAAGGTGAGCACCGTGGACCGCACAAAAACGACCGCGGTCCGCACTAGGGCACCACGGACCGCAAAAAAGGCATCACGGTCTGCGGTCATCAACTAGAACTTGTGAGATTTAAAGCACCGCGGTCCGCGTAAAAGCACCGCGGACCGCACTAATTCCTCAACCTAGGGTTCCAATTGTTTACTGTTAATTCAAGTTCAAATGCACATGTTGTTGAAACCCTAGGTGTTTAAGCAGTGTAATTAACTACCATGGGTCTAAATTAAGCATTATGAACAAACCCTACCCATGTTTAATGGATTAAAGAAGGAAAAAGGAAAAAAGAAGAAGAAAATCTACTAAGTAAAACAAGAAAATAATAAAAGTAAGAAGTTAGAAATCAAAATTACACTTACTAGATGTGGAATGAAGATGCGATGAATGAAATGAACACTTGAAATTAGCAAGAGTGATGCACAATTAAAATTTTATTGTAGAGAGTCAAAGAGCGTAAAGTGTAAAATGAAGCCCTGAGACCCTATTTATAGAACTGGGCTTGGGACCCACAATACTCACCCCACCGCGGACCGCATAAAATGACCGCGGTCCGCGGTCCTTTAAAGTTCTGGGCAACTAGGAAATTGGCCACTGTGGTCCGCGTAAAATCAACCGCGACCGCAGTGGTCCACCGCGGTCCGCGTAAAATGGTACCGCGGCCGCGGTGGAAACTTCAGAGAATGAATTCTTTATAAGACAGCTCCGCGGATCGCACAAAATTGACCGCGGTCCGCATTGCAACTTCAGAGAGCTAGTTTTCTACCACTTAGCCTTGTGCCCTGCATCAAAATAATCCTACAACTTCCCACAATAAGTTAGTCCAAAAACAAATCCTATACTACCAAGAAAATCAAAGAAAAACAAAAAATAAAGACACAAGGGTTGCCTCCCAAGAAGCGCTTGATTTAACGTCGCGACACGACGCATGTTACCATATTCAATGGAGCTTCAGCAAAGCCACCACGTGGCTATCTTCAAATTTCCCAAGGTAGTGCTTGCACCGGTGCCCATTCACTCGAAAAATCTCCCCATTTTTGTTCTTGAGATCGAGAGCACCAAAGGGAGTAACTAATACAACTTCAAACGGGCCACTCCATTTTGACTTGAGTTTGCCCGGAAAGAGACGGAGTCTAGAATTGAAAAGGAGCACCAAGTCTCCCACCTTGAATTCCCGTTCCTTGGCATACTTATCATGAAGGTACTTCATTTTGTCTTTGTACAAGGAGGATCTAGTGTAAGCATGAAATCTGAACTCATCTAGCTCATTCAAGTGATCAACTCTGAGATTAGCAATTGTGTCCCAATCCAAGTTCAACTTATTCAAAGCCCAAAGTGCCTTGTGCTCCAATTCCACTGGAAGATGACAAGCCTTGCCATACACCAACCGGTAAGGTGACATACCGATTGGGGTCTTGAAAGAGGTCCGGTAGGCCCAAAGAGCATCATCAAGCTTCCGAGACCAATCAATCCGATTAGCATTCACTATTTTAGCCAATATATTCTTGATCTCACGATTGGACACTTCCACCTGGACACTTGCTTGAGGATGATACGGAGTAGACACTTTGTGATTGACCCCGTACTTTGATAGCAAAGAATCAAAGGCCTTATTGCAAAAGTGAGACCACCCGTCACTGATGATGGCACGGGGTGTCCCAAATCTTGTGAAAATATGCTTCTCAGAAAACAAACCACACTCCGGGCCTCATTATTAGGCAAATCCACGACTTCAACCCATTTTGAAACGTAGTCCACAACCACAAGTATGTAAGTGTTTCCACAAGAATTCACAAATGTCCCCATAAATTCAATACCTCATACATCAAAGATATCCACTTCTAGGATTGTAGTAAGAGGCATCTCATCTCTCTTGGATATGCCACCCATTCGTTGGCATTCATCACATCGCTTCACCAACCCACTAGCATCCTTGTATAAGGTAGGCCAAAAGAAACCACAACTTAGCACTTTTGAAGCGGTCCTTGCCCCTTCATGATGACCACCATAAGGTGAGGAGTGGAAAGACTCAAGAATCAATCCTTGTTCCTCTTCGGGCACACATCGTCGGATGACACCATCATTGCAAATCTTGAATAAGTATGGTTCATCCCAATAAAATCCATGTTATCCCTCATAAGCTTCTTCCTTTGGTTGGAAGAGAGCTCACAAGGAACGACATCGGTGATAATATAATTGGCAATGTCCCCGAACCATGGAATTTCTTGCATTGACACAGAAATAAGTTGTTCATCAGGGAAACTATCATCAATTTCGAGCCCATCACTAGGTCGACCTTGCTCCTCCAAGCGGGAAAGATGGTCGACCACTTGGTTTTCACTCCCTTTTCTATCAATAATCTCCAAGTCGAACTCTTTAAGCAACAATACCCCCCGCATGAGTCTTTCTTTGGAATACTTTTGGTCATGAGATGCCGGGGTGCCACATGGTCAGTGTGAACTATGACCTTGGCACCCATAAGATAAGGATGAAATTTCTCCATCGCAAAGACTATTGCCAATAACTCCTTCTAGGTGACAGTGTAGTTCATTTGGGCCGAGTTCATTATTTTTCTAGCATACTAGATGGGGTGAAAGATCTTGTTCACCCTTTGGCCCAACACCGCTCCCACAGCCACATCACTAGAGTCACACATTAGCTCAAAAGGAGAGCTCCAATCGGGTACAGTGATAATTGGTGTGGAAGTGAGCTTTTGCTTCAATATCTCAAATACCTTCATGCAATTATCATCAAAGTTGAACTTGGCATCTTTCTCTAGCAATTTGCAAAGAGGATTGACCACCTTAGAGAAGTCCTTAATGAAACGCCGATAGAACCCGACGTGTCCAAGGAAGCTCCGGACCCCCTTAACCAAAGTTGGAGGTGGCAATTTAGAAATCACTTCAATCTTCACCTTGTCCACTTCAATTCCATTCCTCGAGATTTTGTGGCCCAACACTATCCCTTCTTCCACCATAAAATGGCATTTTTTCCAGTTTAATACTAGGTTGGTCTCTTCACACCGAGCGAGGACTTTGTCAAGATTGCTCAAACATTCATCAAAAGAATCCCCAACTACATTGAAGTCATCCATAAACACCTCAAGGAAGTCTTCGACCATATCAGTAAGATCGCCATCATGCACCGCTGAAAAGTGGCGGGTGCATTGCAAAGACCAAAAGGCATTCGGGAGAAGGCAAATGTACCATAAGGACATGTGAAAGTGGTCTTCTCTTGATCCTCTGGGGCAATCAAGATTTGATTATAGCCTGAATACCCGTCTAGAAAGCAGTAGAAAGCCCGACCTGCAAGCCTATCTAACATTTGATCCAAGAAGGGTAAGGGGAAATGGTCCTTGCGAGTCACTTTGTTTAACTTGCGGTAATCCATACACACCCGCCATCATGTGACCATTCTTGTTGGAATGAGTTCATTTTTGTCATTTTGGACCACTGTCATGCCACCTTTTTTGGGAACACACTGGACCGGAGAAGTCCAAGCACTGTCCGAGATTGGGTAGACCACCCCTACATCAAGCCACTTGACGATTTCCTTCTTCACCACTTCTTGCATTGCTTAATTGAGCCTCCGTTGGTGTTCTACGGAAGGCTTTGATCCATCCTCAAGAATGATTTTGTGCATGCAATATGCGGGGCTTATTCCCCGAATATCAGCAAGAGTCCATCCTATGGCTTTCTTCCTCCTCCTTAGCACTTTTAAAGTGGAGTCTCCCTGCAATTAGGATAGGCAAGAGGAAAGAATAACATGCAAAGTACGAGAGGGACCAAGATATTCATACCTGAGGTGTGGTGGAAGTGGCTTCAACTCCAATGTAGGTGGTTCTTCGATTGAAGGATTTGTCCGAGGAGTTTTCCGATTCTCCAAGTCCAATGATAGCTTTCGGGGACCATAGGAATAAGAACCCATGCCTTGAAGGGCATTGGTACTTTCAAGTAAGCCATCCACCACGATGTCATCATGGTTCAATAAAGCTGCCTCCACTGGATCTTCAACATTAATCATAGAGCTTGCATCATCAATAATGACCTCGGTGACAAGGTCCATGAAAGAGCACACTTCTGTGTTGTTGGGCTGCTTCAGTGATTTACACACATGGAACACAACTTTTTCATTGCCCACTCGGAAAGTGAGCTCACCGGCCTCCACGTCAACTAAGTCCTTCCCCGTTGCAAGGAAGGGCCTTCCCAAGATGATGGGGACCTCATAATCCACTTCGCAATCCAATATGACAAAATCCGCGGGCAAAATAAACTTGTCGACCCACACCAATACATCATCAATAATTCCTAGGGGCCTCTTCATAGTTCTATCCGCCATTTGAAGATGCATATAGGTAGACCTAGGTTGACCAATCCCCAATGTTTTAAAAACTGAGTATGGCATCAAATTTATACTAGCTCCAAGGTCACACAAAGCTTTAGCAAAATCCGCACTCCCGATTATGCAAGGAATGGTAAAAGCTCCCGGGTCTTCAAGGTTGGGTGCCATTGAATGCACTATGGCACTCACTTGGTGAGTCATCTTAATGGTTTCGCACTCCATAGACCGCTTCTTTATGACTAAGTCCTTCATGAACTTAGCATACCCGGGCATTCTCCAAAGCTTCAACCAAGGGGACATTTATGGAAAGACCTTTCATCATATCGATGAATTTCTTGAATTGATTTTCTTGCTTTTGCTTCGCCAACCTTTGAGGATATGGAGGAGGGGGCCTAGGCAATGGTTCCTTGGCTCGTGGGACCACCGGTTCCGGCATATCAATCACGTGTTCCCTAGACGGGTTCACGTCCCTTTGCAAATCCTCTCCATTATCATGGATATTAATTCTCACCTCACTAGTAGTTGGCTCTTCCACCACTTGCTCAACTTCAATTGGTAACTCATCATTTGGCACTTCATTATCATCAACAACAATTCTCTTTTGTCTATAAGAACTCGCTTCACCACCTTTTCCACTTCTTGTGGTCACCGCTATGGCGTGACCGGTATTATTATTGTTCCCACCCTTAGGGTTTACTACCGTATCACTCGGTAGTGCTCCCTTTGGGCGTGTGTTCAAGGCATGAGAAATTTGGCCCATTTGTACTTCAAGATTTCTAATGGAGGTGTTTTGGGAAGCCAATTGAGCATTGGAATCCGCATTGCGCTCCATCGTTTGCTTGAACATTTGTTCAATTCTTCCCATGTCGTTACCTGATGAGCTTTGGCCTTGAGCTTGGTACGGGGGTGGATTTCTTGGTTGTTGGTACATAAGGGGCCTTTGAGAGCCTCACCCCCGGTTACCATTACTATCCCAATTGTTGTTGTTGTTGCCTCCGCTCCAATTTTTATCATTGTTGTTCCCCCATTGTTGGTTGTTGTTGTTCCCCCAATTTCGTGAATTGTTGTTATTATTCCAATTTCTCTGTCTTTGATTACCCCAACTTTGATTGTTGCCTTGGTTTCTTCAGTTTTGATTGTTGCTTTGATTGTTCCCTTGACTTTGGTAATTATTAGCATACATGACATCCTCTTCTTGATCATCATATGACTCTTCTTGACTATACCCACTTGGCCCTTGGTCACATTGATCATTGTTGCTTTGCTTTGGATTTCCACGAGGTCTTCTTTGGTTCCCTAACACGTTCACTCCCTCCATGTCATTTACTTGCTTTGGCCCTTGTAATTGTTGAAGCTGGGCCTTGGCAAGTTGGTTCATAGTGGTAGTGAGCTCGGCAATTGCTTGACCCTGTTCTTGCAGTTCTTTGTGAAGACTATTGACACCGGACTCACTCTGAGGTACGGTTGCTCTACTTTGCCATGCTGACGATGTGTCATCCATTTCATCTAATACCTCACATGCCTCGGTAAGTCAATTTTATGAAATTTCCACCAGCCAACTGATTGACCACACATTGATTGACAATGTTTATTCCTCGGTAGAAGGTTTGCTGAATCATGGCTTTAGTCATGTCATTGTTTGGATATTCCTTAACCATGGTCCGGTAGCACTCCCAAATCTCATGCAAAGGCTTGTTGGGTTCTTTATTAAAAGCCAATATTTTATCTCTGAGCACCGCCATGTGACTAGGCGAGAATTTTTGCAATAAACTTGTCTGCGAGCTCATCCCATGTGGATATGGAGTGGTTGGGAAGCCGCTCGAGCCCATCAAGAGACTTCCCTCAAAGAGATAAGGGGAATAACTGAAGTCTCAATGCTTCTTCCGAGATATTCGTTTGTTTACTACCCAGCAGGTATCCACGAAGCCCTTCAAATGTTTGTAAGCATTTTGGTGGGCGGCTCCGGTGAAATAGCCCCGCTGCTCCAAGAGTGTCAGCATCGCATTTGTTATTTGAAAATTTCCCACCCGGATTCTAGGTGGGACAATAACACTAGCATACCCCTCGTTTGGAAGGTCCCGAGGGGCTGCTCTGGGGTGGAGGCGGGGGAGGGTCTGGAATGTCCTCGTTAGCATTGGCCTGTCGGCCCCGTCTGGGAGGAGGTACTTCGTTTATTTCATATTCTTGGTTGTCATATACCTCCTCTATGATGTTTCCCAAAGGATCCGCCATTAGCACCTGAATAGATTCAACACACACGTTAACATAAAAGGAAAGAAAAACACTCAACACCACTATTCACGTAGATAATCAACACCGTATAAGTCCCCGGCAACGGCGCCAAAAAGTGATCGGCTCTCACCTACACTACTATAAAGTAGCAAGATGTGGGTTGGAGCAGCTTTTACTCGAAGGATCGGGATCGAATCCACAGGGAGTTATGATTGTGGGAGTTGAGTTTCTAGGTAATCTAGTAGTGGTTCGTGCTCTTAATTGCACTTTTCATACTTGTTGGTTTGACAATTATACTACGGTTTATACTAATAGTAATTTGCTAATTAACTAACGAATGTCTTTTTGGTTGTTTTCTTAATGGATAAAAGGCACTAGGGTTATGACTTTCTCCTAGGTGAATATTTAACGGGATCCAATACCTAAGGCAGAGATGTTAGCAAAGGGAACATTGCATAACCAATGCACGAAATTAGCCGCTCGATACCTCTCGGTAGTTTGAGTGGCTTTGCCCTAATTGCCTCTCTCGAGGTCAATTGGGTGTCAAAATTATGCAAGCAATATTGGTTCAAGTAGGGTTTTACTATCTCTAGGTTTAACCCGTTAATTGAGACTATTCTTGATTTCGTCCCAATTCCTTGTTGGGCTGATTTTCTAGACTCAAGTCCTCTTTCTCAAGAAGAACCCAAGTCAATTGAACACCAATTAGTGTTTGCAACCACCAATTTTAACATGAAAATCACAAATCAGCCCAAATACCAAACACCCATAAATATATAAGCCTTAATTTAAAGGACCCATTAAACACCCACACTAGGGTTGAGCCACAACCCTAGCTAATGCGCTTAGATACTCATAATAACTGAAGCAATTAGAGAAATAGATGAAGCAAAACCCATATAATTGACTTATAAACTAAAATTGAAAGATTCAATGTTGCAATCCTTCTAAAAGTACTCAAAAAGCTGAAGAAAAGTCGTTCACGAGCTCCCTACTATATCGCAGTACAAAGCTTAACCTAAAAAATAACAAAAGAAACTATTTATACTCAGCTAAAAATTTCGGACAAAAATTCCCCTGCGGGGTCACCGCGGACCGCACAAAATGGACCGTGTCCGCAGTGAGGCTTTTGGCTTACAAAACTGGGCTATGAACTTGGCCACCGCGGTCCGCATAAACATGCAACGCGGCCGCGGTGGCTTCAACGCGGACCGCGAAGAAAGGACTGCGGTCCGCGGAGGTCTTCTAGCCTTCAAGGTTTGGGGTCTCTGAATCTCTTGACCGGGGACCACATAAAATGGACCGCGGTCCGCGTTGGATTGGCCTTGGGAAGCACTCTCTGAATATATTCAGTACGGACCGCATAAAGTCGACCGCGGTCCGCACTGGTCAATATAACTCTGCCTGTGCTTGGTCTTGGTACTTGTGCAGGTTTCACTCCTTTTTGAGCAGTTCATTGACTGTTTTTCATCCTTTTTGACTAAACTCTGCAACAAGCACAACAAGTAAGCCTTTGGGACTATTTTGCATACAATTTTGTCCAAAACTTAAGTACGAAAGAGTGTAAAATAAGGTAAAATCCCTAGTTATCAGATATGCAATTAAGTGCATGGCTGCATGTGATCGATTCAAAGACTTCATACAACGTCTTGCTTGAAAGGCCTTGGATACATGAGAATAAAGTGGTTCCATCTACCTACCATCAATGTTTGAAATACTATGAGGGTGAAGTCGAAAACAAGATAGTTGCTGATGACGAGCCATTCACCGAGACTGGACTTCAGCGATGCAAAGTTCTACTTGAAGAACTACATTGTGAAGGAGCTAAAAGTTTATGATTTCATGATTGACAAAAATGACGAGTCCATGACTAAGAGAGATTAGGTGGTTTCCGATAAAACCAAAGTTGTTGCTGAGGAGGTACACCCTAACCCAAATAAGTCTCATAAAGGGAACATTGTGTCTCATAGCAATAAAGTAACTTATGTGCTCCAATATGTCTCCAAAAAAGAAGAAAGATGAAGGTGAATCGTCTAATCTCCAAACAAACATGATAAAGGGATTAACTCTTCCGATCAAACGGATTGAGGCGATAAAGTTGTCCTAAAAGCTACTTGGAAAGTCTGTGTCTCAGAATTCACCACAAGATATAGCACTTCCTACGAAGCGTACGGATGAAGGTTTTTGATCCAAATGCTTACAGGTTATTGCAAAGGCTGGATATAATCCTAATGAGTCGTCAAAGTTAGGGAAGCTCCCATCAGAAGTTTCTACAAGGCAACAACGTGAAGGTTTGGGATATAAATAACACTCACCTGTGGGCATCTCCATAAGAAGGGCAAGCAATAATTATGTCACTGTAGAAGATGAATCTACCGCTTCTAACAAGCCTTATGTATTTGATCGACTTGGAAAATCAACTGTGAGGACTTCCGTATTTGAGAGATTGGGGTATTTAAATTAGGGGAACAAGTTCTCGAGAAATTATCAAAGCATAAGAACACCCGCTTCGCCCAGAATCTAGAAGATCTCTAAGGATTTCCAAAGTTTGGTTCCTTCAAGAATGAGGCGACAAACAAAACTTATGGTTTCATGAAAAGAAATATTGAAGGTAAAGCCATATATTGTGGTCTACACTAAGAAACGTGATAAAGATGAAGAAAGTGTGGGTTCTTTGTATCATGTTACTGCACAAAGCGAGCACAATGTTTTATCTCTAATGGAGGATGACGAGAAATTGGAGGATGTTTCACCATGTTATCACATATCCTTAAATAATGGGGACCCTCAAGAAGACGAAGATGCGAAAGATGCTACCCCGGAACTTGAAGAAGGGGTGAAGGCAATAATCAATGCCTTAAAAGATATTAACCTTGGCACAGATGAAGAACCAAGGCCCACATACCTAAGTGCTTTACTAGCAATTGATGAAGAAAGCACATATATCGAGTTACTCAAGGAGTTCAAGGATATCTTTGCTTGGAGTTACAAAGAGATGCCTGGCTTGGAATCTAAAGTAGCAGTTCATCACCTTGCAGTCCAGAATGGCACCGTCCAAGCCCGAAGGCTCTTTAGGCCGGACTTGGTTCCCTTGATCGAAAGTGAAGTTAACAAATTCATTGAAGCTGGCTTTATTCGTGAAGTTAAATACCAACATGGGTCTCAAGTATTGTCCCTGTAAGGAAGAAGAACGACCATATTTTGGGTGTGCATTGAATTCAGAGATCTCAACAATGTGTGCCCCAAAGATAAACTCTTGCTTCCTATTATAGAGCTGATGATCGATGCTACTACTGGATATGAGGCAATGTCTTTCATGGATGGTTCGTCGGGCTATAACCAAATTCGCATGGCACTAAAAGATGAAGAGCTTACTGCATTCCACACCCCAAGGGTATTTATTGCTACAAGGTAATGCCTTTTGGCTTGAAGAACATTGGTGCTACTTACCAAAGGACTATGCAGAATATCTTTGATGACCTTCTCCACAAGAATGTCAAATGCTATGTGGGCGACTTGGTGGTAAAATCGAGGATGAGGGGCGACCACTTGAAAGACTTAAGAATGGTGTTTGAGTTTCTCCGGAGGTACCAACTTAGTATGAATCCAATGAAATGCGCCTTTGGAGTTACTTCGGAAAGTTCCTTGGTTTCATTGTTCGACATTGAGGGATTGGAATTGATTAAGCCAAAGTAGATGCAATCTTGAAAATGCCTGAGCCTCGAGATATTCACGAATTGAAAAGTCTTCAAGGAAAGTTAGCGTACCTTAGGAGATTCATCTCAAACCTAGCTGGGAGGTGCCAACCACTCAGTTTCCTTACGAAGAAAGGTGTCCCTCTCAAATGGGACCAAGCATGTAGCAATGCCTTTGAGAGCATTAAATCCTACTTGATGAAGCCTCCAGTTTTAGCAGCCCATATACTTGGAAAGCCATTGATATTATACATTGCGGCGCAAGAAAGATCTGTTGGAGCATTGTTTGCCCAAGAAAATAGTAAGGGGAAAGAAAACTCTCCTTATTACTTGAGCAGAAAACCAGTGCACGCCCCAAACCCCATTTCTAACCCCCCCCCCCCCCCCCCTCCCCATTTTTAAAGCAAAAAAACCCCGTTGGAGCCCACCCGTCCCACAAAAGTGTATCTTCTCCGTATTGTAGCAAGTTAACACCGGATCTAAGGCGTTGTCGCGTAGTGGATTTCTCGTTTCGGCCCCCAACTCATAAAAATTTCACATCTCAAAAAATTTAAAATTGAGGTATTCTGACTTACTTTTTGGTAAAACGCATGTATAAAAAATGCTTATCAGTTGTTTTTTACTGTGGTCTATGCTTTTTCGTGATTGTTTTGTGATTTAATTATTTTGTTATTTTTTATCCGAATTATATTATTTATGTGCGAAAAGTTAGTAAAAGAGATAATTATTATTTTATAAATAATTAATGTTATTAGTTGTTATAAAAAATGCTTATTAGTTGTATTTTACAGTGGTCTATATTTTTTCGTGATTGTTTTTTGATTTAATTAATTTGTTATTTTTTATGAGGATTAGATTATTTATGTGCTAAAAAATTAGTAAACTAAAAAATATTATTTTATGAATAATTAATGTTATTTGAATTTTATTATTGTACGTATATTAATATGTGACTTTATTGTTGTTTAGTGCCCTTTAGTGTTATGGTGTGTCCGTAATTGTAATGTAGTTCCGTTTAGCGTAGTAAAATTGATAATAAAATGTTACGACCCAAAAACCACTAGTCGTGATGGCACCAAACTCGACCTGCTAGGTAAGCCAAATAACAGACAAAACAAGCCAAATGAAATTATAGGAAAATAATGAAGAACTATTTGAGCTTTTACAAAATTTACAAGAACTGATAGTACAAATCATGAGCTTCTAAGAATTTGAATTTACGAGCTGATACATATAGTTACACGATATGTTGAAAACTACATAAACAGACTAATAAAATCTAAAGCCACCAAGAACAAGTGGCAGCTATATCCGAAATGCACGAAAACTTCAGGGTCAGCTCCCAACGTCACCAGCAGCTCCGCTCCAAAAGTGTGCACACAAGGTGCAGAAGTGCAGTATGAGTACAACCGACCACGTGTACTCAGTAAGTATTTTGTCTAACCTCGTCGAAGTAGTGACGAGAATTTTTAGTAAAAATATGCTCACTAATAAAAGTCTGTACCGAAATCTCGCTATAGAACTATACTACAATATAACAGAATAGAGTAGACGAAACGAATGCACAAAACAATAACAGAGTACCGGAAGAAATCACAATTCAACAAGTACCAATATCCCAACCAACCCTTTCCTTAGAGCGAAAACCAATACACAATAATCACCTCAAAACTTTCATAATGTGAGCATTATACTCAAGACATCAAATCCAATGGTACGGCAACACCTTTCGTGCAATTATCTCATCCTCATCAATTACGTGTAAAATAGTACCAACCGTAAGGCAGAAATGCCGATAACAGAAATTAAAAAGTAAGAGATACGCAAGTAGCCATGAAGAACGAGAAAGTACATAAAAACATCAGTAACAGACTAGGAAAAAGCATAGAGGTAATGACAACGATTAGCAAAAGGGAATG
Source organism: Nicotiana undulata (assembly GCA_005239495.1). NCBI lineage: Eukaryota > Viridiplantae > Streptophyta > Magnoliopsida > Solanales > Solanaceae > Nicotiana > Nicotiana undulata. The sequence continues at coordinate 45,919 of ML249521.1, read as the reverse complement.
TAACTTCAACTACCTAGCATGGTGGAGGCATGAAGATAGATATGACAAATAAGGAAGCAAGCACATGATCTTTACAAGTTAACAAGTAGAGACATGAAAGACTAACATGGAAGGATACCTATACTTAAGTGCAAAAAAACATATTACATGGATGTAATCATAACAGCAGGAAATAGGCATGGCAAGCTAACACGACAACAATTGTGATAGAGGCTGAAGACTGAACAGTAATGATAAATCACATAAGAACCATGAATACAACAATAACAAATCAAGGTAAATACATGAATATATCTACAAAAAAAAGGACATCACAACATAATGCATGTCTCTCGACCTCACTTGCACGAAAACACCATTTGTTCCATGAACTCGCAATGACATGAAAGCATAATAATATAAATGCAAAGGCACGACATCACCCTTCGTGCTTTTACTCACATAACATGACACGACATCATCCTTCGTTCTTTTACTCACAAATGATATGGCACGTCATCACCCTTCGTGCTTTACACTCTCCTCGCATGATAATGAATATACAATGGCACGACATCACCCTTCGTGATTTACACTCTTCCTTGCCAAACATGTGTATAACGATGACAACAAGGCAAGGAACATAGGTAACATCAAGAAGAGCGTTTAAACGAATAATCCAAATGAATCTCAATCACAACTTTCCACCCAACAATGGTTCAATAAACCCACAAATACCTTATTATCAGGTATTTCCACAAATCTCATGAATGATCTACAACCCAAGTATAGAATCTAGTATCTCAAGAATATCAGCTGTAGCAATATAATAATGATTACACATAGTGATAACCGAGTTAAACTCATCAATGTACTCTCAGAACTCCATTAAATTTGATCAAGCCATAATGAACTAAGTCTTAGTTTCCAACATTTAATACTATATTCTTAGTATCTAGGAATCAAGTAAAGCATGAAGCAAGAAAATCACGTGAATGTACAAGACACAATTTATAACATAATTTACCCCCGAACATGGTTAACCCTGGAACATGCATATATGCTCGTTACCTCATATATGTATCACCCTCACATGTAGAAAACAATGTCAAATAGTAGGGAAAATTTCCTCAATAAAGTTAAACAAGACACTTACCTCAGTTCGGCTAATTCAATACTTAATTTCGGTTTTCCTTTACAAAATTCACCTCTGCTCGGTTCAATCTAGCCAAAGACGACTTAAATACATCACACAACGCAAGGGAAAACAATTTCAATTAATAAAGATGTGATTTTTTTCCATTTCTAAAAAGTCAATAAAAGTCAACTCACGGGCCCGCCTAATCAAAACCCGAGTCCAAGGGTAGGTCTTGACTACCCATAGCCTCACGAGTCCAAGTATGTATGTTGTTTACAAATCTGAGTCCTATTCAACTCTCAAATCCCAAATTTTTATTTTTCAATGTATTCACAAAACTCCCAAAATTTTCCCTAGATTTCTCATGAATTTGATGTTAAATCTTGTGTAAAATCATGAAATGTAGTTGAGAGTTTATTAGAGGCATTTACCCAATGATTTGGTATGAAAATCTCTTCACAAAATCGCCTCCCATCGAAGCTAGGGTTCAAAATATATCAAAATGAAGCTAAGTCTCAGAATTCTCAGTATTTAGCAGGCTGCAGATGTCGCATTTGCGACAATGGGTTCGCAAACGCAACCCCCGCAAATGCGAACTCGAGGATTTATGCTAAGGTCGCATTTGCGACCAAAAGCTTCGCAAATGCGAAAAGGGAGGTCCATCGCAAATGCGAGGCTTCTTCGCAAATGCGATAGCCGCATTTGCGAACAAAACATCGCAAATGCGATGACACCAGAACCAACACTCAAAATTTAAACAAAAACAATCCGAAATCAAATCAAAACTCACCCGAGCCCCCGAGGCCCCAAACCAAACACTCACACAAGTTTAAAAACATAAAACGAACTCGCTCGAGCGATCAAAACCTCAAAATAACCTCTAGAATCACGAATCGGACGCCAAAACGCATGAAGATCAAAGGAAACTTCAAAAACTTCTAGAATTGCAACCAAATGTCCGAACCATATCAAATCAATTCCAAATAGCGCAAAATTTTGTAGACAATTTCTACGTGACGAAACGAACCTACTTGAAGCTTCAACTCATGCATAACAACCTCGACACAACGAATCACACCTCAAGTCAAAATCAATGAATTTCGGAACTTCAACTTCTACAATCGATACCAAAACCTATCAAAACACGTTCGATTGACCTCAAATTTTGCACACACGTCGCATTTGACATTATGGACCTATTCCAACTTCCAGAATCGGAATCCAACCCCGATATCAGAAAGTTCACTCCCGGTCAAACTTCCCGATAATCCAACTTCCACTATTTCAAGAAAGATTCGACTAAAAACCTCCAAATTACAATCTGGACGCGCTCCTAAGTCCAAAATCACCCAACGGAGCTAACGGAACCCACGAAACTCCATTCTGATATCCAATGCTAAAAGGTCAAGCTTGGTCAACTCTTCCAACTTAAAGCTTAAACCTTGAAGTTCAATCTTCAAAATCGATTCCGAATAACTTGAAAACCAACACCGGCGATTTACACAATTCACAATACATCATGCGGAGATACTCGAGCCTTCAAACTATCGAGAAAAGTGCAAATGCTCAAAACGACTGGTCGAGTCGTTACATAAAATTTAGCTAATAGCAGTTGACTTTGTCCATGGCTATTTAGAGTAGTGTTACTTTATTGAAAAAATGTTGGAAACTAACATATGAAATATTAATATAGAAAATTAATCAACCTAAGTATTTGTTAAATGGATAATTACTAAATTATATTTGTAGTTATTGAAATTAATGATTAAATTATATGTTAACCCCAAAAATATCTGATAAAAAAGGATAGTTCAAACACAAACTCTCTCGCATTTTAGTCAACAAACATAAGAAAATAACATAAGAAACAAAAATATAGAAAATTTTGTCAAACTAAGTATTTTTATATGAATACTTATTAATTATATCATGTATAGTTATGAAAATTAATTATTTAATTCTATTATACCCAAAAATAGTTGAGTAAGAAACAAACATATAAAATAATAAACTAACATAAAAATGATGTAATAAACTGATATATAAAATGTATCAAGCTAAGTAATAATATAGAAATAATATCGATTAAGTAATAATATACAAGATATTGCAATATATTAAAGATGTTAAACAATTAAAAAATAATAATTTAATTAATATTGTTCAACTTACAAACTTCGTCATGGAGGTTCCCCTTGTGCATCCCGGACCTGCATCTCGAGAGCTATTGTTGCTATAGGGCAGTCATAGGTCTTCATACATCTGAGATGGGCAGTGATTGTCCTTGACGTATAGACGATATATGGGAGTTCATTAGGGACCACCCACTCCATCCCCGTATAGTTAGACGCCTTCAGGATACGGGTTTCTACAGGATCATAGAGATCGGCAGGTTGTAGTTCGACTTGGCGTTGATCACGCTATGATAGAGCAATGGAGACCGAAGATGCACATGTTTCATCTACCTATCGGCGAGGCTACTATCATGCTTGAGGACGTGTAGGTTCTTTTCGGGCTGTCGATTGATGGATTATTTGTAGCTTCCCTGCATGCTCTTAGAGACTATAGGGGAGTGGATTACCTCCATATGTTGCAGTTGCTCACCGGTTCCAGCCAGCGGAGCCGGCTGCATTCAGAAGGGCCAGCCGATTGCAGCTGACGCCGGTCTGGCAGCATCTGGCGGTGATGGATGCAAAGATTATGGATGATTCACCGTCGGAGGATATCGACCGGCACACCAGATTGTTGTTCTTGCTAAAGTTTGGTGGTATACTGCTCCCGAACACTTCGGGAAACCTAATCGGTTTGAGATTTCTACATCATCTGGAGCGGCTAAATGATTTAACTGGTTACAGCTGGGGTGCAGCTGTTCTAGGTTATCTATATTAGGTTTGGGACTGGGAGCGGTTCCTGCAGTTCCAGTCACTTTTACCACCGATCGCTTCGGATGCACCACCTCCACTGTTTCTCCCTTTAGCTTGGAGGTGGGTTGGTAAGGCGAGGCTAAGGACACGAGGTCGAGGCTCGACATCATCTCCCCTATTACAGGGATTTTGGATTTACTTGAAGGCGCGCAGGTACATATATACTTAAGTTTACTTGGCCTGGCTTTATATGTGTTGCATTTACTCACGATTCATGTGTTTAATAAATAGTTCGTATGGAGGCCATATAGCGACGCGCTCATAGCTGGTTTGCCCGATTATTGCTCTCGCGGTCGAGCTAAGTGGAGCTCTTCTATCCCATTGATATGTCTCGATATAGTCGCATGTTTGCCACAGTAAGACCTTAGTACATCATTGCGTCCAGACATGTCGTAATGCTCGAAAATGAAAAATTAACGGAATTGTTTTTTTATACGTTACGTTACAACGCAAATAATAACTAAAATGTATGAGGTTTTTATAAGCCACTAAGAGTGAATTTATGTTAGACAACGCATATTGGTCAGGCGCTATGTTTCGCGTGACAATGATTCTTTAGGGTACAAGTGGGTCCAGCTTTTTCAGGTCGACATGACAATACATATAAGAATATTGGTGAAACGCTATGTTTTGCATGATAATGATTCTTTCGGGTACAAGTGGGTCCATCTTTTCAGGTCGACAGCTTTTTTAGATCGACAACTTTTTCAGGTCGACATGATAATATACATAATGCATATTGGTGAAGTGCTATGTTTTTCGTGATAAATATTCTTTTGGGTACAAGTGGGTCCATCTTTTCAGGTCGACAACTTTTTCAGATCGACAAATTTTTCACGTCGACATGACAATGCACATAATGCATATTATTGAGGCGCTACGTTTAATATACAAGTTCGTGCAGTTTAGTTCTTCTTAAGTTGAACCAAGAGATCAGTATTCAAAGACCGTTTGAAGAACCATTACAACATCCATTTCAGAAATGTCGCTAAAATTTAATAAGTGGTTTAACAAGAGGAAAAAGGGTGAAGGTAGTTCAAAAGATCCACATGGAACACGTCATAACACAATCGATCCCTACCTTGAAAAAAATATGCTAGATTGCTATACAGATTTGGTTGATGACAAGTGGTATGGTGTTCTACATCCCGTGGAAAATAAGCCTACCAATATACACACTAATCTCAAAGCTGCAAAGCACATTATTGAGGGCGAAGCGCATTCTACAAAGTCTGAGGGTATGCGAATTTGGGGCAAAAAACTATAATGGGTTCCCCTTTACTCAAAATGATGTGATTATGAAGTACTATGCCACTAGCATGGGCTTGTTGTACTACAAGCACTTTCTGCAACCTTCTAAACAAACACACACAAAGATTAACCAGAAGTGATGCATTTGATGAAGGAGATTCTAGAGATGGAAAATGCACTGGTTTTCATCATGCAATGGATGATCTTAACTACCAAGGAGGAACGGAGGATCGGTACTGGGATTTATTAGAAAAAGAAAAATTACATAGAGACAATGATTATCCTGTTTTCCCAACAGTTGTCGAGTGGGAGGGACTACCTAAGATTCTACCACAAATGTTGGACGTATGAGTCTCATATTGTTGTAGAAATCAAGAAAGTAGTATTATTGATGATAGCGATGAAATACGAGAAATGTATGTCAACTGGGGCCTAGATTACGATGCTCTCGGTCCGGACGGGTGCGTACAAGATGCTGACGAAGAAGATGAAGATAGTGACAATGAAATTGTGATAGACAGTGACGATATGGGGAATGAAAGTTGTTATTTATTTCTTAAGGTGTATGTTAAATTGTTGTATTGATTCTTTAATGCTAAATATCATTAGATTTAAGACCATTGGAAACATAATTTTATTTCATAAATTTTGCAAACTAAACATTTACATAAATTTAGTACAAAAAAATTACTGCAATAAAACAATATGTTTATCCTTGATAATTGGGCACAGTGGATGAACTGCCATCTAGAGCTGAATTACCACTGCTTCCCAAACCAGGTGAATGATATTTATAGCGTTCGCGTCCTATTTGGGAACATATGCCACATTTACGTGCATAAACGGAATAACCAACATCCATTTGGTTTCGTATCCATGTTCTTTTTTGTACTTGCCATTGATGCACATAATTCTTGTTACACACCATTTAAAACGATACTGGTAGCCAATAATGCTCAGCACCCACTAGTTGAAAGTGTCCACTATATGTGTTTAAGTATGCAGTAACACTATATTATTTATCAATGTACCTAGTTGCCGCGAAACCTGTATGTTGAAAGCGCTTCATCGAATATGAGCATGGTAAGTGATAGATTGACCATTTTCCACAGGAGCATAATCATCTTGTTGTAATGACCCGGTCTGTCGTTACGTAGAACCTGCATTATAATTGTTGTTATGGACGTTATTGATGTGTTAGAGTTGGTAGGCTTGAAATCAGAATGGTTGTAGTGAGAGTTTAGTCATTTAGTCTTTAAAAATAGCCTTAAAATGGGAAAAGTCAACTACGAGTTGACTTACTGGTAAACGACCTTGAAATGCTGATTTTATGGTTCAAGTAGATTCGTTAGGTGATTTGGGACTTAGGAGTGTGTTCGGAATATTTTTGTGATGTCCGGTGTAGAATTAGGCTGAATTAGCAAAAGTTAGTTTTGGCGATTTCTGGTCGGCAGTGGAAAATAGACTATCGAGGTTGGAATATAATTCTGACAGTTGGAAAAGGTTCGTAATGTCATTTTGGATGTGTCTGCAAATTTTCAGGTCAATCGGAGTTGTTTTGGGTAGTTTCGACATCGTTGGTGGAATTTAGAAATTTCAATGTTCATAGGCTTGAATTCGATGAACTTTTTGAGTTTTGATGTTGTTTTTGATGTTTTGAAGGCTCGACTAAGTTTGAATGATCATTTAGGACGTATTGGTATGTTTGGTTGAGGTCCCGAGGGCCTCGGGTGTGTTTCGGCTGGTCAACGGACCAATGCTTTGCTTAAAGACTTGGCGGATTTTCTGGTTTTGTTTCATCTGGTTTACTCTTCTGCGATCGCGAGGGGTATCCTGCGATCGCGTAGGCTTAGAAAGGTGGGGGTCAAAGTTTTTTCTTCACGATCGCAGTATATGGGTCGCGATCGCGTGGGCTGAGAAGGTTGTGCAGTGCGATCGCGTGAGGGAGTCCGCGATCGCGTAGAGTTTTTGAGGCGCGTGTGGTAGGAGGCTGCTGTGCATCGCGATCGTGTGAAGGGGCTTGTGATCACGTGAGTTTGGACCAAGATGAATCGCGATCGCGTGAGAGATGTTGCGATCGTGTAGGGTTAAAATCAGGGGCTGTTGAGTTACTCTCCGCTATCGCGACAGGATGTCTGCGATCGCGTAGAAGGAAATCGCTGGGCAGAAACTTTAAGTTCAAAAATGAGGGATTTTAGCCATTTTTCAAAACTCCATTAGAGAGCTCGGGAGAAGGGAGATTTTGGAGATATTTTCAGTGGGAGTCTTGTGGTAAGTATTCCTTGATCACTTTTGGTCTAATTTCACGAATTAGTAATGATTATTTCCATGTAATTTGTGGAATCAAAGTAGAAATTGAGAAAAATGGGAAGAAACGTTGGGAGACGCTTTTGATGATTTGAAGGGGTAATTGTGGTTGGATTTTGGTAAATTTGATATGGGTAGACTCGGGTGAAGATAAGGATTTCAGTTTTGTAAATTTTTCTGAATTCCGAGACGTGGGCCTGGGGGTCGGGTTTGGCCAATTTCGGGAGTTTTGAGTATTCTTGATAAATTTTGATTGGGATTCACCTCTTAGCATATACTAATGATGTACACTTGATTGTTGTTATATTTGGACCGCTCGAAGGTCGAATTTCGAGGCAAGGGCACTGCGGAGTAGTGTTTTAGCTGGTTTTGAGGTAAGTAACGTCTTCAACCTTGGAACTAAGGGTTCGAAACCCCAAATTATCTGATAATTGATGTTAATTAAGGTGACTCACTTGCCAAGTGACGGGAATGCGGGTGTTCACCGAATGTTTGTGGCCTGGCTCATCCCATGGCACTGTCTAAGGGTTGTTTCATACTGATATTGGTACTGTGAAGGTAGAGACTTCCTTGAACATATTAGAAATCATGATAAGTGTAATTGCTAAGGCTTTATGCCAATGTGTTTAGACTGAAACAGTCAATTGTTGCTGTCTCTATCTGTAGTTATTTACTATCATGCACTCAGTCCTGTTGTAGCATACATCTTAATGCCTTAGTCTGAGCATTTGTTAGTTATATTGCATTATCATTGTTTGGGCTGAATTATACATATTTGAGAGCATGTGAGTGAGACTTGAAAGTATTGACTGAGTGAGGCCTAGAGCCGGATTTTTGAGACAGTTATGAGATCGGACTACACACTGAAGAGATCCTTGAATCATACCTTTGTTGGTTTGATATAGCATTTGGGCTTATAGGAGCCCCTCCAGAGTCTTTACACCCCCAGTGAGCGCACATATATTGAGGGATGGATCTTCCCTGGACATGATCTTGTCCAAGTGATATGTTCCGGAGATGTATCTTCTTCGTGGTGTCTTGTTCCGGAGATGGATCTTCTCCGTGGGGCTGGATTGGCCTTTTCCTCAGTACTGAGTGACTATGTCACCGTGTTTATCCATATTCTGGGATGGTTTTTCCCTGGGCCTGATGGCCAATTGGAGTATGAGTGGACTTCCCTATGAGAGTTTGAACACTGTATACATAGCATTTCTGATTCTTTATGAACTTTTGCAAGTTTACAGACATAACTCGGTGCATTTCGCTTACCTTCTACTATATTTCTGTCATGTTCAAACTATATGATGTTGTTCAAATTATCGTAGGTTTAGTCCGTCACTACCTCTCAGCCCATAGGTTGTTTTCGTTACTTATTGAGTTGGTGTACTCACATTATACCCTGCACCTTGTGTGCAGATCTAGGTACATTGAGATCCAGCTCTGGTCAGTGAGTCGCTGCAGTTTCATCGGAGTTGACGAGGTAGTAGCTGGCGACCGTGATCTCGTCATCTCTTCTCTTATTCTACCTGTCGTATTACTTTTAGACTATGTTGATCATTTCCCCTTCTTTTGGGTCTTGTTTATGTACTAGTATCTCATGACTGCGTGACACCGGATCCGAGGCTGTAGTATTTGAATTTTGTTTTCCTTCCATAAATCGTTTCCAAATTATGAATTTCCACTATTACTGATTTGGATTTATTAAAAATGAGCATTTTCTCCAATAATCGAACCTAGAACTGTTATAGTTAGGTGGCTGGCCTGGTTCCACGACAGGCGCCATCACGACTCCGAAATTGGGTCGTGACAAGTTGGTATCAGAGCCCTAGGTTGAATAGGTCTCACCAGTCATGAGCAGGTTTAGTAGAGTCTTGCGGATCGGTACGGAGACGTCTATACTTATCTTCGAGAGGCTACAGAACCCTTAGGAAAATTCTACATTTTTTAATTCTTCCGTGCTACTCTGTTGAATCCTGGAACTAAACTTTTGTTGTTTCATTCTATCACAGATTGTGAGGAATCGTGCTACCGATAGAGGTGATCAGACACCAGCAGGACCAGTCAGAGGCCGGGGCCGTTGTGGCTGTGGTCATGTCAGAGGGAGGGGTGTAGCCCGCACAACACCTGTGGACCCTCTCATTGCTCAGGATCAGGTCCCCGCAGCTGAGATTCCAGCGGGGCAGGCTCAAGCACCAGCATTGCCCATAGTGATTCCGGGTCTTCAGGAAACCCTAGCTCAGATTTTGATGGTGTGCACCAGCTTGGCACAGGCCATTGCGATGTCCACTACTGCTACTACTTCTCAGGCCGGGGGAGGCATTCAGACTCCAGCTGCCCGGACACCTGAGCAGGTCACCCAGGGACTTCAGACACCTAGGGCAGTTCCAGTGCAGCCTCTTGCTCCGGTACAGGATTATGTGGTCCCAGCTTTAGCTGATGATGAGCAGCATAGGTTGGAGAGGTTCAGTAGACTCTGGCCTCTGACTTTTAGTGGTACAGAGGGCGAGGATGCCCAGTCCTTCTTGGACAAGTGTCAGAGGATACTACGCACATTAGGGATACTAGAGGCCAGCGGAGTCCCATTTACTACTTTCCCGTTCTCAGGAGATGCACTTGCTTGGTGGGAGGCCTACGAGAGGCATAGACCCACTGATGCAGCGCCCCTTACCTGGCACCAGTTCTCCATTCTCTTCTTCGAGAAGTATATACCCCAGTCCCGCAGGGAGGAGCTGCGCAGAGAGTTCGAGCAGTTGCATCATGGAGACATGATCGTGACGAAGTATGAGATGAGGTTCTCTAAGTTAGCCCGCCATGCCATCTGGCTAGTTCCCACAGACCGAGAGAGTATGACTAGGTTTGTTGATGGTCTTACTTATAAGTTACTGATCTTTCTGACCAGGGAAAGGGTATCTGGGGCTTCTTTTGAGGAGGTAGTTGACATAGACAGGGAGATTGAGTCAGTGCGCTGCCACGAGCATGTTGAGAGGGAGGCCAAGAGGCCTCGAGGATCTGGCAGTTATGGTGGTGTTCACTCGGGAGGCCAGACTCAGTATAGCAAAGGTCGTCCGTTCAAACCTCCTCAGCCAGCTCACCCAGTTTGTAGTGGTACTTTATCTGGACACGGCCCTCGTAGTTCTCATCCAGGCCGTTCATCATTCAGTGCACTTCCAACTCAGAGCTCATCCAAGCCACAATCAGTTTAGGGTTCTTCAGCATATGGCTCTTCTAGCAGCTACTTTGGTTCCAGGGGTTCCCTTCAATCCCCACCGTCTTTTGCTAAGATAGGTTATTTCGAGTGTGGGGATCCATGTCACATCAAGAGGTATTGTCCCCGCCTTTCTGGTAGTTCTTATTAGCAGAGGAGCCAACCTCCAGCTTCAGCACCAGTTTCTACACCACCTGCCCAGGCAGCCAGGGGTGGAGGTCAGTCAGTCTGAGGCCGCCCTAGAGGGGGAGGTCGATCAGGTGGAGGACAGGCCTGTTTCTATGCACTTCCGGCCAGACTAGATGCCATAGCTTCAGATGTAGTGATTACAGGTATTATTTTTGTCTGTCACCGAGATGCTTCGGTATTGTTTGATCCTGGTTCTACGTATTCATATGTTTCATCATATTTTGCACATTTCTTGGATACGCCCCGTGAGTCTTTGAATTCAGCAGTTCATGTGTCGATTCCGGTGGGGGATACTGTTATGGTGGACCGGGTGTACCGGTCTTGTGTCATATTTATTGGGGGTCTAGAGACCCGGGTAGATATATTATTGGTTAGCATGGTTGACTTCGATGTGATATTGGGCATGGATTGGATGTCTTCGTGCCATGCTGTTCTTGACTGTCACGCCAAGACCATGACCTTATCTATGCCAGGATTATCGAGGATTGAGTGGAGAGGTTCGGTGGAGTATGCGCCTAGTAGGGTGATTTCCTATCTGAAGGCTCAGCGTATGATTAGGAAGGGATGTGAGTCTTATCTGGCCTTTGTGAGGGATGTTAATATTGAGACTCCTTCTATTGATTCTGTTCCTATGGTCCGTGAGTTTCCGGATGTATTCCTTGCAGACCTGCCAGGCATGCCACCTGACAGGGACATTGACTTTGTTATTGACTTGTTGCCAGATACCCAGCCTATCTCTATTCTGCCTTACCACATGGCCCCAGCAGAGTTGAAGGAATTGAAGGAGCAGCTTCAGGAACTCCTTGATAAGGGGTTCATTCGGCCTAGTGTATCACCCTGGGGTGCACCAGTGTTGTTCGTAAAGAAGAAGGATGGTTCTATGCGCATGTGCATTGATTACATACAGCTGAATAAGGTTACGGTGAAGAACCGGTATCCTTTGCCTCACATTGATGACTTATTTGATCAGCTTCAGGGATCTAAGGTGTTCTCCAAGATTGACTTGAGGTTGGGGTATCACTAGTTGAAGATTCGGGATTCTGATATTTTGAAGAATGCTTTTAGGACCAGATACGGTCAGTACGAGTTCTTGGTTATGTATTTTGGGCTTACCAATGCCCTAGCCGTGTTCATGCACTTGATGAATAGCGTGTTTCAGCCTTACCTTGATTCATTCGTTATTTTGTTCATTGATGACATCTTGGTGTATTCTCGTAGCCAAGAGGAGCACGCTCAACATTTGCGGGTTGTGTTGCAGAAGTTGAGAGAGGAGAAGATTTATGCAAAGTTCTCCAAGTGTGAGTTTCGGCTTAGTTCGGTAGCTTTCTTGGGTCACGTAGTGTCTAGTGAGGGTATTCAGGTGAACCCGAAGAAGATAGAGGCGGTGCAGAGTTGGCCTAGACCGTCCTCCTCTACGGAGATTAGGAGTTTCCTTGGTTTGGCGGGTTATTACCGTCGCTTTGTGGAGGGATTCTCTTCCATTGCTTCACCACTGACCAGATTGACCCTGAAGGGTGCTCCATTTAGATGGTCTGATGAGTGTGAGGAGTGATTTCAGAAGCTCAAGTCAGCATTGACCACACCTCCGGTATTAGTCTTTCCTACTGGTTCAGGTTCTTATACAGTCTACTGTGATGCTTCCAGAGTTGGCTTGGGAGCAGTTTTGATGCAGGACGGTAGGGTGATTGCCTAGGTGTCCAAACAGTTGAAGGTGCACGAGAAGAATTATCCAGTGCACGATCTTAAGCTAGCTGCTATTGTTCATGCTTTGAAGATTTTGCGTCATTATTTATATGGGGTTCAATGTGAGATTTTTACTGACCATCGCAGTTTGCAGTATCTGCTGAGGCAGAAGGATTTGAATTTGCATCAGAGGAGATGGTTGGAGCTTCTTAAGGATTATGACCTCACTATTCGGTATCACCCGGGGAAGGCCAATGTAATGGTCGATGCCCTGAGTCGCCGAGCTGGGAGTTTGGGAAGTCTAGCCTATCTTTCAGTAGCAGAGCGAACCTTAGCACGTGATGTTCAGGCCTTAGTGGGGCAGCTTGTGAGATTGGATTTGTCAGAGCCTCCGCAGGTGTTAGTTAGCATGGCTTCCCGGTCTTCTCTATATGATCACATTAGAGCACGCCAGTATGATGACCGTCATTTGTTGGTTCTCCAGAACAAGGTCTGTCGAGGTGATTTCAAGGATGTGACTATTGACGATGACAGGGTTATGAGGATGTAGGGCCGTATTTGTGTGCCCGACGTAGATGGTCTTCGAGAGTCGATATTGGTAGAGGACCATAGCTTGCGGTATTTCATCCATCCGGGTACCGCAAAGATGTATCAGGACCTGAGGCAACAGTATTGGTGGAGGCGGATGAAGAAAGATATTGTTGAGTATGTAGCACGGTGTCTCAACTGTCAGCAGGTCAAGTGTGCGCACCAGAGACCAGGTGGATTGCTTCAGGAGATAGCTATTCCGTAATGGAAGTGGGAGCGGATCACTATGGACTTTGTAGTTGGGCTTCCACGGACTTCGAAGGGATTGGATGCTATTTGGGTCATTGTGGATCGACTGACCAAGTCTGCGCACTTCATTCCTGTCAGTACTACTTATACTTCAGAGAGGTTAGCTGGTATTTACATCAGGGAGATTGTCCGATTGCATGGGGTCCCAGTTTCTATTATTTCTGACAGAGGTACTCAATTCACATCTTAGTTTTGGAGGGCTATGCAGAGAGGTATGGGTATCAGGTAGAGATGAGCACAATATTTCATCCCCAGACCGACGGGCAGTCAGAGCGGACTATTCAGATCCTAGAGGACATGTTGTGTGCCTGTGTGATTAATTTTGGTGGTTCGTAGGATCAGTTTCTGCCATTAGCAGAGTTCGCATATAATAACAACTACCACTCTAGTATTCAGATGGCGCCGTATGAGGCTTTATATGGTAGGAGGTGTAGATCTCCGGTTGGTTGGTTTGAGCCCGGTGAGGCTAGGTTGTTAGGACCGGATTTGGTTCAGGACGCATTGGAGAGGGTGAATTTGATTTAGGAGCGACTTTGCACGGCTCAGTCCAGACAGAAGAGCTATGCAGACCGGAAGGTTTGGGACGTGTCCTTCATGGTGGGTGATAAGGTACTGCTGAAGGTGTTATCCATGAAGGGTGTTATGAGGTTCGGGAAGAGGGGAAAGCTTAGTCTCTGGTTCATTGGCCCTTTTGAGGTGCTTCAGAAGGTTGGAGAGGTGGCTTATAGACTTGCTTTGCCACCCAGCTTGTCGAGTGTTCATCCGGTGTTTCATGTGTCAATGCTCAGAAAATATGTTGGTGACCCATCTCATGTGTTAGACTTCAGGACAGTTCAGCTCGAGGGGGATATGTCATATGAGGTGGAGCCAATAGAAATTTTGGCTCGTGAGGTCAGAAGGCTGATATCTAAGGAGATAGCATTAGTGAAGGTGCAGTGGAGAGGTCAGCCATTGGAGGAGGCTACTTGGGAGACCGAGCGGGAGATGCAGAACAAATATCCTCACTTGTTTGAGACTCCAAGTATATTTCTAGACCCGTTCGAGGACAACGTTTGTTTAAGAGGGGGAGAATGTAACGACCCGGTCTGTCATTACGTAGAACCTGCATTATAATTGTTGTTATGGACTTGTTATAGATTGGTTATACTGTTATTGATGTGTTAGAGTTGGTAGGCTTGAAATAAGAATTGTTATAGTGAGAGTTTAGTCATTTAGCCTTTAAAAATAGCCTTAAAATGGGAAAAGTCAACTAGGAGTTGACTTATTGGTAAACGACATGGGAATGCTGATTTTATGGTTCGAGTAGCCTCGTTAGGTGATTTGGGACTTAGGAGTGTGTTCGGAATATTTTTGTGATGTCCGATGTAGAATTAGGCTTGAATTGGCGAAAGTTAGTATTGGTGATTTCCGGTCGGCAATGGAAAATAGTCTATCGGGGTCAGAATGAAATTCTGACAGTTGGAACAGGTTTGTAATGCCATTTTGGATGTGTCTGCAAATTTTAAGGTCAATCGGAGTTGTTTTGGGTAGTTTCGGCATCGTTGGTGGAATTTAGAAATTTCAATGTTCATAGGCTTGAATTCGATGAATTTTTGGAGTTTTGATGTTGATTTTGATGTTTCGAAGGCTCCACTAAGTTTGAATGATCATTTAGGATGTATTGGTATGTTTGGTTGAGGTCTCTAGGGCCTCGGGTGTGTTTCGGGTGGTCAACGGACCAACGCTTGGCTTAAAGACTTAGCAGATTTTCTGGTTTTGTTTCATCTAGTTTCCTCTTCCGCGATCGCGAGGGGTATCCTGCGATCGCGCAGGCTTAGCAAGGTGGGGGTCGAAGTTTGTTCTTCGCGATCGCATTAGATGGGTCGCGATCGCGTGGGCTGAGAAGGTTGTTCAGTGCGATCTCGTGAGGGAGTCCGCGATCGCGTAGAGTTTCTAAGGCGCGTGTGGTAGGAGGCTGCTGTGCATCACGATCGCGTGAAGGGGATTGCGATCACGTGAGTTTGGATCAAGCTGAATCGTGATCGCGTAGGGTTAAAATCAGGGGCTGTTGATTTACTCTCCGCGATCGCAACAGGATGTCTGCGATCGCGTAGAAGGAAATCGCTGGGCAGAAACTTTAAGTTCGAAAACGAGGGTTTTTAGCCATTTTTCAAAACTCCATTAGAGAGCTCGGGAGAAGAGAGATTTTGGAGAGATTTTCAGTGGGTGTCTTGTGGTAAGTATTCCTTGATCGTTTTTGGTCTAATTTCACGAATTAGTATTGATTATTTCCATATAATTTGTGGAATCAAAGTAGAAATTGAGAAAAATGGGAAGAAAAGTTGGGAGACTCTTTTGATGATTTGAAGGGGTAATTGTGGTTGTATTTTGGTAAATTTGATATGGGTAGACTCGGGTGAAGATAAGGATTTCAATTTTTAAAATTTTTTCGAATTCCAAGACGTGGGCCTGGGGGTCGGGTTTTGCCAATTTCGGGAGTTTTGAGTATTCTTGATAAATGTTCGATTGGGATTCACCTCTTAGCATATAATAATGATGTACACTTGATTGTTGGTAGATTCAGAGCGCTCGGAGGTCGAATTTCGAGGCAAGGGCACTGCGGAGTAGTGGTTTAGCCGATTTTGAGGTAAGTAACGTCTTCAACCTTGGAACTGAGGGTTCGAAACCCCAAATTATCTGATAATTGATGTTAGTTAAGGTGTCGCACTTGCCAAGTGATGGGCATGCGGGAGTTCACCGAATGTTTGTGGCCTGGCTCATCCCATGGCACTGTCTAAGGGTTGTTTCATACTGATATTGGTACTGTGAAGGTAGAGACTTCCTTGAACATATTAGAAATCATGATAAGTGTAATTGCTAAGGCTTCATGCCAATGTGTTTAGACTGAAACAGCCAATTGTTGTTGTCTCTATCTATAGTTATTTACTATCATGCACTCAGTCCTGTTGTAGCATACATCTTAATGCCTCAGTCTCAGCATTTGTTAGTTATATTGCATTATCATTGTTTGGGCTGAATTATACATATTTGAGAGCATTGTGAGTGAGACTTGAAAGTATTGACAAAGTGAGGCCTAGAGCCGGATTTTTCAGACAGTTATGAGATCGGACTGCACACCGCAGCGATCCTTGAATCATACCTTCGTTGGTTTGATATAGCGCTTGGGCTTATAGGAGCCCCTCCGGAGTCTTTACACCCCCAGTAAGCGCACAGATATTGAGGGATGGATCTTCCCTGGACATGGATCTTGTCCGAGTGATATGTTCTGGAGATGGATCTTCTCCGTGGGACTGGATTGGCCTTTTCCTCAGTACTGAGTGACTATGTCACTGTGTTTATCCATATTCTGGGATGGTTTTTCCCTGGGCCTGATGGCCAATTCGAGTACTGAGTGGACTTCCTTATGAGAGTTTGAACACTGTATACATAGCATTTCTGATTCTATACAAACTTATGCAAGTTTACAGACATAACTCGGTGCATTTTGCTTACCTTATACTATATTGTTGTCATATTCAAACTATATGTTGTTGTTCAAATTATCGGAGGTTTAGTCCGTCACTACCTCTCAGCCCATAGGTTGTTTTCGTTACTTATTGAATTGGTGTACTCACGTTATACCCTGCACCTTGTGTGCAGATCCAGGTACATTGAGATCCAACTCTGGTAAGTGAGACGCAGTAGTTTCATCGGAGTTGACGAGGTAGCAGCCGACGACCGTGATCTCGTCATCTCTTCTCTTATTCTACTTGTCGTATTACTTTTAGACTATGTTGATCATTTCCCCTTCTTTTGGGTCTTGTTTATGTACTAGTAGCTCATGACTGCGTGACACTGGATCCGAGGCTGTAGTATTTGAATTTTGTTTTCCTTCCTTAAATCATTTCCAAATTATGAATTTCCACTATTACTGATTTGGATTTATTAAAAATGAGCATTTTCTCCAATAATCGAACCTAGAACTGTTATAGTTAGGTGGCTGGCCTGGTTCCACGACAGGCGCCATCACGACTCCGAAATTGGGTTGGACACTTGCTTCATTGACGGTGTGTGTATTATTCCCCCGGTTGTGATGCAGACCAGTGCAAACTTCAAAAATATTTCGCTTGGTGCAATACTGCAAAAATGAATGCCATTATGCTCGCTTCTTATATTTCATAAATCTTCATTGGTTGTGTCATAAATTCAACACCCCTTTTCCTCAATGACGATGCACCTCTAGATCTATCAATAAACCTCTCCACCATCTGCTTGAATGACATCCGCACCATGGCAGTGACAGGCAATCCACGTGCAGACTTTAGTAACCCATTGAAAGACTCTGACACATTTGTAGTCAGAATTCCCCATCTTCTACCACCATCCGCATGCAAAGACCATTTGTCAAGCTCATGTCGCGTCAACCAACAATAGGCTTCTTGGTCTTACTGCCTAATCAATTCCATCCGCCTCCGAAATTTACACTCCCGATGATTTGTTGCATCCATCCACATTAAATCATGCAACTCCTTGTTCGATTAAACCCTCTGGAAGTTGGACTTCAAGTGCCTAACACAGTAACAATGGTAGGCATATGGTTCCTACCATGCATACAAATTTTGTACAGAACTTAAAATACCGCCATGCCGATCATATATTAGACAAATACCTAAACACTGTTTGACAACGTGCTCCTTCAAGTGGTTCAAAAACAATGTCTACGTCTCTTGGCTTTCATTGGCACAAATAGCAAATGCTAGGGGAAATATACTTCCATTAGCATCTACTGTAACGACGATCACCAACTTAATATAATACTTTCCATAGACATGAATGTCGTCATGGATATTACCGTCCGACAATGCACAAAACCATCAATGGCTAATTTAAATGCCCAGAACAAGCGCACATTTTCTCTCGAGAAATGCCTTTGTTTTGGTAATGGTACACCTATATACTCGATGGACATACATTATACACTCTTTGATCTTGTACCTTATGGACGCTTCAATGTGTCTCGTCAAATCTGTTCTGGTATTCCTGGACTCCGCTCAAGCTTCCATTCAATAACGGTTCCGGGGTTAAAGCGTTGTAATGCAGCCATGTACCTGGGTAGAAAGGCAAATGACTTATGCCAGTTACCATAAACAATTTCAAACGCACGTTTGCGCCCGAGAAATGCCTTTGTTTTGGTAATGGCACACCCGTGTACCTGGTGGACAGATGTGTTGATACCCAATTTTTCGTCAAATTATTTTAAATTTGCATATATACCTTCAAAATCAGTTTTTTATAATGGTTGGTATTTTTCCATAATTTTTTCACATTTTTATCAATTTATTTCTAATTTATCCAGT
The DNA here is from genome assembly GCA_005239495.1 of Nicotiana undulata. Classification (NCBI taxonomy): domain Eukaryota; kingdom Viridiplantae; phylum Streptophyta; class Magnoliopsida; order Solanales; family Solanaceae; genus Nicotiana; species Nicotiana undulata. The sequence continues at coordinate 27,070 of ML249521.1, read as the reverse complement.
ACTTTTATGTCCAATAATTAATCATAAATTGCATTGAAAATAATTTCAAAATATCTCTTGGTTCAATATATCATTTTAATCCTATTAGGATTTAATTATTTCACAAATTAGCCAATTTGGCATTATTTGGCTATGATTACAATAGCTTTGCAATCATAGCCTAATTATACATTCTATGTTATTTTAATTCAATAATTAGTTATTTTATATTTTAAATACTAGTTAATCACCTTAATTTTACCTATTTAGCCTTAATTTCATTTTATGTAATCACTAGCTATTTTAATTAATTATTTATCTAATTTTAATGGGTATTTAACAAATAGAAATCTTTATTTAAATTCTAGCCTAAATTAAACCTGGTCTCTAACCCAATTAAATAACCCATCAGACCCCCAAGCCCAATATCATATCTACCCGGCCCAACTCAGAGTCAATCTTGACCGTTGATCAAATTATATCAACGATCCATATCTCCCCCTTCCTAATTTAACCCCTAATGACTACCCCCAATTCATTTCCCTCGTTCCCATTCTCTCTCAACCGTCTTTCTATCTCCCTCTCTCAATCTCTGATTCTCTCTAGAACCTTCCACCTTCCCTCCTCTCCGATGGACTCTGTCCATCTTCTCCGGCCAACTCCCTCGTCGGAAACCATGTCTTCTCACCATCTCCTAGCCTCTGCCTCATCCCACGCCGGTTTGACACTACCCTGAGGTCCTCAGGTGAACCTGGAGCGGTTCAACTCCCACCTATGGCCTTTCATGACATTTTCCGGCCATCTCCGGCCGTTCGAGTAAGATCTATGACTTTCCCGCTAAAACCGGTAATATTTTGAGTTTTTCTTATCTTTTCTGGGTTCTCTTTGAAACCCTAACTCTTAAAACTTTCCGATTCTTTTAGATCTATGATAGATCTGTGTATATTATGAGCTATTCCGTTGTTTTTCTCAAAGATTCTCCGATTTTCTCTAAAATGGCTCTTCGTTTTCAAACTAGGGTTTCATGACCCCTTTTAAACGATTTTTCTATGACTTCTCAGTATTATCCTAAGGTCTCTACTGTGTTTTAATTGTTTATTTAAGTTTCTCTATCTTATCTGAGTTGTTGTGTTGAAACCCCTAATTTCTAGTCCTAAACCCTAAGTTCCTGATTTTGTCTTTGATAATATGTGTTTGCATCTCATGAGCTTTATGATTCTCTTATATTTTACCCTATGTTGTTCATCTATGTCTCTGTTTTTTCTTGCTTTTCCGCTTGCATTACTATTCACTCTGCGATTCATGTGAATCCTTAACTTCGTATGATTTAACTACTAGGGTTTCTGACTTCTTGCCTATTATCTATTTAATTAGTGCTAATTTCCTTTAATTGATGTCATTCCTATTCGAATCCCTGATTCTCCGCAATTTTACTTTGTTAGGGTTCCTGATTTATCTCTTTTGCTTATATTGTGTTCATTCCGTTCATGCATAGAAGTCTATAGTAATTAGTATTATTTTCTATTATTTGAATCCCTGATTCCTTGTGATTGAAAACCTTTACTGATTTCCTATGGGGATATTCTTACTAATTTCCGACCTTTAGTTTATTTCTTACCTTGTTACATGATTAACTTACTGTTAATTGGTTCCTATTTCCTTAATTAGAATCTGACGAACCTAGCCTAATTACCTGCTCTATACTTGCACTGTTTGAATATTCCTTTAAGCTATATATGGTCTCTTTCCTTATTTGTTACTTACCGTTTGAATAACTCCCTTAATTATGGGAGTACTTGGGCTGATTTCACTCAGATTGATACCATGTTCCATAATTGTTGATTGATTCTGATTTTTACCTTACTTTTCACCCAGCTTTCAAAACTATATATATGCATACTCTTGACTCATTAGAGGACACAAGCTAATCTGGTTCAATAACTCTCTCTCACAACTAAAACTCTCTATTCTCTCTTCTGTGCTGCTTGCTATTACTCTAAGTTAGCCGGCTGCAAGCCAAGGCTAACTATTGCGCATCTCTTACTTCTTACTTTGTATTACTGCCTTCACTTCACTGGTATGTTCTAATTCAAATTTCAGTTCTCAAACAACCATGTTTCTATTATTGTTGCAATTCATTGTGTTTCTGATATGCTTCTATTTACTACTTTGTTGTTCAACATGTAACTAAAGTCCTGGATTCCATCTAGCACGTCAAGTTATGCTCTACTAACCAGCATGTATTTGTGTACTTGAAACCTGTCTTTATGTGAATCTCCATGCCTATGTTTGGTACATTAGTTTAATTAGGGTGTACTCTACTGTCTTAAACTGTTTGATACTGTTATGTTAGTCTAATCCTATACCCTACTGTATCCCCAGCTCCCTAAACCCCTTAGGAACTTCTGATTGTATACCTATGCATATTTTTGCCTGCTACATGCTTGCCCTCACATGCTCTGTATTTGTCCCTCAAACCCAATCACCCCTGCTTGTAGTTGCTGGGCTGTTCTTGGTCCTTTGTGCGATGCCGAACTTGTTTGGTTCTGAGGTTGGTGTTTATGCTCTTTCAAATTGTTTCCTGAGTTAAACTTTTGTTATGAGATCATTTCAATCAAACCTCCTTTTTTCAAAATTGTTTCCTACTCAACCTTCTTTCTAAATTATGTCAAGCACTCTCACTCAACTCTTAGACCCCTTAAGTTCTGCCCCCCTTTGTGTGAGCATTGCTTTGGGACCCCCCGAGCTCTCTCTGAACTTTGACACACTAAGACTGGCCATTCCACACTGCACTTACTCTAACTTGGCAATGAAATCTGGGTGCGGGCACTGCCCGGGATCCCTTGAGGTCTTTAGGGAACTATGACATACCTAGATTATGAGAAAGGCTATGAAATATCTTGGCATTGAGGACATGGAGATCTGGGCCTATACTGTAGGCTCCCTGTAGTTAACTTCTTATTTTGTTTTATTTCGGTTATGTAATTCATATCCGATGGTCTGTAATAATTATTTGTAAAACAACTCTGGGTTGGATAGTGAAAAGGGGTGGGTACTATGTATGCGGTAGTATAGTCAAGGGTAAAAATCTTGCTCATAGATCTACTTTTCTTCTGTGCGCAATAGCAGCCATGATTAGGTATAATATATGCCAAGCATGCCATGCATTAGATATCATGTTCCCTAGGATCCATATATGTACTATTTTTTTAGCATCTCATCATCACTTAGAAACTCTATCTCTAAGGTAAATAACAACATAAAAACAAACTAATGTGATTTTGTCCTAAGTGCATCTTACATGTCCTGAAAACATTCAGAAATATTGTTCCAGATAAATGTGTTAACATCAGTGGTCATTCATGCAATCATCATGCTATACACTTAGAAATCTTGTCTAGGTAAAACAACATTAAAATAAAATGTCATTTCTGCCTATTCTGAAATTGTGCATAACGTGGTATGCAATTAGAAATCCTGTTTCAAGTTATTCTGCATGTCCCTGCATTAGAAATCATGTTCCAGGATCACAATCGTCCAATCACACTTAGTCTAATTACTAAGTATGAAACAGTTCACTTTGTTCTAATAACTAGTAATAAATTCCTATGTATTCTGTAACATTTAGAACTGCATGCCTTTTTGAATATAACAACCTAAAACTGTCAACAACTCTGAAAAACTATTGCATATCCTCCCACTCCTAGGCAAGCCTTAGGTAATCAACCTTAAAAAATAAAAATTAGGACTGTCTTCTTGTGATTAATACCAGCATGCTTAAAACCAGTAGGCAAAACTGATTAGGACTTCCTCTCCGAGTTATGCAATAAAATGTGCCTCTGTTGTTATCACTTACATACCATGCTTAGGATATGAATTTGAATCTGGACCTTAACTGTGTACGAGTCATGATGTTTATGTGTATTATTTGTGTAGGTATACCTGAGCCTTCTATTTTTTTCCATGCTCCCCTTAGTTGAAGTCCTATCTGTTTTATTATATGTCGCTTTAGTATTTTACCTTTAAAACTTAAGGGTCCGCCTAGATCCTCCTTTATAGGATAGAAGTCCTAAACTCCTCTGGGACTAATAGGAAGGGACAGGTAACAGCATGCAATAGAGGTCGAGACCAACACTCGCTTTAATTACCTTCACGAGGTGGGAAAGGGTAGATATGGATATGATGACCGGTGCGCTAATACCACGTGTAGCCCCTCTTTGAGGAGTGTCATACCGGGTATTGCATTGATGTGATCCATATTATAAACAAACCTAGGATACCCCCTTACCCCATCAAAAGTCTTAGACTATAATCCTTTTCAAAAATCCATTAGTTATTAAACATTTTCAAACTTGTAACTTATATGTGCCTAGGCTATGAACATTTCCAAATCGCCTATTATTTGGGCCTTAATTGTTTACTTGCTAATCGTACAAATTCGCAAAAGTTATTTGGCCGGGAACCACACTTGTGGATCCTGAGGGGTGCCTAACACCTTCCCCTTAGGATAATTTCAAGCCCTTACCCTGTCTCTGGTTATCAAACTTAGTTGTAAATGAACCCAAATAGGTGCCCTAACGCACCTTAAAATCGTTAGGTGGCAACTCTTCAAATAAATAAACCCCTTTCCCAAAAGGAATGAGTTATCCCAATCAATGTCATTAAACCCTTTTAAACCGGGCCCCGAAAGGAGTGCTTGGGGAAAAGGGGGCGCAACAGCATGGCGACTCTGTTGGGGATTTCAGGCTTTTACCATTTTCAAATTGCTTTGTGAATTTGTACCTCTTCCCATGAGCAATTACTTGTTTATTTATTTAAGCATTTAATTTCTCTCAAAAGTAACTGGCATATCTTTCTTGTTTCCTTCCTTTGTAATCGCTTTAAATTATAAACTGTTGTATTTACTGCTTTCATAAACATGCAAATTCGTGACTATGTGTTTACTGTTTATTGCATTATTCATGATCCAACATTCATACTCCACTCGTGCCAAACAAAATCCTATAGCAATGCTTGATGAGTGGTTGCGCCCTTCCTATATCATTACCCCTTAAATTCGAAAAGGCTTATTTGCGGTAAAACTAGTCGACCAGCGGTGCAGTCGACGGTTCCGTGCCTTACTCCCTTGAGCTGTCCGCTCAAGGGTACCAGTCTAAAACCCCATAGAAAACCTTACTCCATTATCCTGTTGCATGCATCATGGTCAAACCTAGCCAGGCTAACGTGTTGTCTGCACAATAGCCTTTAAGATAGCCTTGTCCAAAAGCCCATTGGGTTTCCATAAACCCAAACGGACATCACCACGTTCTGTGCATTTATTTGGAGAATTAAATTCGTCATGCTTATTGTTGATATTAAATAGTCGAGTCTGGTGGGGGTCAGGGCCTAACCTTGTTTGCCTTGCAAAAATATGAGGCATGAAGTCCCCTGATTCGGCATGGTTACCAACAGCCACCCAAAATTGCTGAGTTGGTGGGAAGATCTGCATTAACACTCGTCAAGAAGTATCTGGGTAATCTGCCGTCCCTCCTGGACATCCAGCCTAATAACATGAGCTGAGGGGACCGAAGGTGGACATCTAGCCAGAGAATACCTACTGCTAGGACTCCGCGAGCTGGGGAATCTATTCGAGGGAATCAAGGATGCCGAGTCTGGGGAAGGTCTTTCTGGGACCAAGTAGATAGGAATTTACTTTTTCGCTTTATTGATGTAATAAGTTCAATGGCCATTAGTGAATTTATTTCTTGCTTATTTAGTGTCGTTTTGGGATTCGTCTATTTTTACATTAATGAAATGAGGCATTTAGCATTTCAACTTCTCCAAATCAATTTGTCTCTAGGCCTACCTCGGGCACAAAGAGGTTTCCCAATTAGGACGCGCTTTACATTCCCGCACTATGTGTTTAAATACTGCAATACTTTTTCATAAACCTCGCTAACTTGCCTACCTTTTGTTTTTTTGTTTGTTTGTTTTTTCTTTATATTATTCCCCTCCCCAAAGGTTAGTTCGTGCACTCTGGAATCATCATCTTATCTCACAAGATCCAGGGGCCCTCCACCCACTCCTCCTCCTAGTCCTCCTAAAGGCAAAGGCAAAAAGAAAATGGAAGATTCAAGCAACATCAGAAAGGAAAAAACAATTGAACGGATAGAGGCCACTAATGGCCAGGGTATTCGGGTTCCAAACGAGAATATGTCACAGCTTGAACAGAAGTTGTTGAAGTTCCAAGAAGATCTTGATCATGTTCGAAATTTGGAAAACTTGTCATTCACCCTCAGCGTCCCAGACGTCAACCTCCCCAACGCTTAAAATCCTACACCTCCTCAAATATCCCAAATAGCAGAATCATCCCTACCTCACCATCATGCCACTCCACCAAAGAACCAATGTAACACCTGCCATACCCCAAATAACACTCCACTACTTATCCAAGAACCTCAGAACTCCACAAACGACCATATCTACACCCATGCACCAGGACACCATAACAATCCTATCTACGTGGTGACCGTGCCACACTCCACTCCACCTATCTCATACACACCTGAGTCTGATGAAAAGGATCTGCTTATCAGGAACTTGGCCGAGGAATTAAGAAGCTGACCAGCCGGGTTCAAGGCGTTGAGGGAAGTAGGGGAGTCGAAAGGCTGAACTATGAGGACCTCTACATACAACCTGATGTCGAACTGCTTGAGGGGTACAAACCTCCTAAGTTCGAATTGTTTGATGGTACAGGTGATCCAAGGGTCCATCTGAGGACCTATTGTGACAAGCTGGTTAGAGTAGGGAAAAATGAAAGGATCTTCATGAAGTTGTTCATGAGGAGCTTGAAGGGAGATGCCTTGTCTTGGTACATCAGCCAAGATCCCAAGAAGTGGTCAAACTGGGTGAGCATGGCATTTGACTTCATGGACAGGTTCAGATTTAATACAGAGAAGGCGCCAGACGTGTTCTACATCAAAAATTTGAAGAAGAAGCCCATGGAGACATTTCGCGAGTATGCTACTCGATGGAGGTCCGAAGATGCTAAGGTCAGACCCGCCTTAGAAGAGGAGAAAATGAACAAGTTCTTTGTCCGAGCTCAGGACCCGCAGTACTATGAACGGTTGATAATGATTGAGATCCACAAGTTCTACGACATCATCAAATTGGGTGAAAGGATTGAAGAAGGTATTAAAAGTGGTATGGTCACAAATTTCGAAGCCTTGCAAGCTACGAATAAGGCTTTACGGTCCGGTGGTGTGTCCAAGAAAAGGGACGTGGGAGCCGTGATGGTTTCAGAGAGAACCAAATCTCCCCTCAAATACCAAACTTACCCAACCCCTCCACTCACATATCAACCAACCCCAAATTACCAAGCACCCTCACCCTCATACCAAGCTCCACCACCAACTTATCAATCATCTCCACCACCTACATATCAACCTGCTTCACCTAGATACTCCCAACCCGCTCTTGTTTACCACACCTACAACCCTCATCCATCCCATTATCAATCACCTCCTACACGCCAAAACTTCCCAGACACCGACCTAATTTTGATCGCAGATCTCCAAAATAATATACCGCCATCGCCGAACCTATCAACCAGCTATATGAGAAGCTAAAGGCTGCTAGTTATGTCACACCCATCCCTGCTGCAACCCTTGAGAATCCTTCTCAGTAGGTTAATCCAAACAAGTCATATGCATACCACTCCGGCATGAAAGGACACACCATCGACGAATGTCGTTCTTTGAAAGATAAGATACCGTCCTTGATTGACAACAAGATCATTGTGGCGAAAGAATCCGCTCCAAACGTCTGCAACAATCCTCTTCCAAAAAATAAGGGTGGAGGTATCCACATGATTGAAATAGAAGATGACTGGGATCCCGAGGGATCAATCGGGTTGATCGTGGAAAGCGATGACCCAAAGAAACCGGCAGTTACTCTCAATCCAATCATAGTCCAGATTCAGCCGGCTGAGGATGCTGAGGTAGACATATCTGGCCTCTTAAGTTTGAAACTGAGTCACCCTCAAAGACTCCATCACCAATTGAGGTTGAATTCTTGTCTCCGGCAAATGCACCCGCACCGTTTGAGGTTGCGGTCTTGCCACCTAAGACACATATTCCGTTCAAAGTAAGGGTAGCCGTGCCGATCACAGTAGCGATATCAACCACACTGCCCTTCTATACCAATGTTGTACCATGGGATTATACAGCTGGCAAGAAGGAAAGGAAAAGTCAAGACTGAAGAGGCTACTACGGCACAGGGTATGACAAGAACTGGTAGAGTTTATACCCTTGAACATCTGGCGGAATCAAGAAAGAAGGCTTCTAATCGACCACCCATTATCGAGACAGGTCCGAACGATCTTTGGAGGAAAGTACAGGCTAAGGAGTATTCGGTCATCGACCAACTGAACAAGATGCCAGCATAGATATCCATTCATTCTTTGTTGCAAAATTCTGAGACACACAGGAGTGCTTTGTAAAAGTGCTGAATGAAGCATATGTGCCAAACAATATCACTAGCGGGGAAATGGCCAATATGGTAGGCAAAGTGTTGGAAAGCCATAAGATCACCTTTCATGAAGGCGAGCTTCCACCTAAAGGGCTGGGTCATAATAAAGCACTGCACATCACCGCGCAGTGCGAAGACTATTTCATCACTAGAATTTTGATCGACGGAGGATCCAGTCTCAATATCTATCCGTTGATAACGCTCAAGAAGCTTAGCAAAGGGCTGCATGAGATAAAGGATGGAGCAATCAATGTAAAGGCTTTCGATGGTTCTCAGAGGTCCACCATTGGTGATATCAGTCTGTGCCTGCAAATGGGACCAACTTGGTTCGATGTCGACTTCCAAGTAATAGATGTACCAGCGTCCTACAACTTTCTATTAGGACGACCATGGATCTATGCTGCTGGGGCCATAGCATCAACGCTGCATCAGGTAGTGAAGTTTGAATGGAATCACCAGGAAGTGATCATTCAGGGCGACGATAGCAACCCTATTTACAATCGTCAAACTATTCCGGAAATCGAGGGGAGAAGGAATCTAGGTGGAGAAACTTACCACCACGTTGAACGGGTCAGTGCCATTGATAAGGACAAATGGTGGGATAGCAAGATCACAAGCATGATGAATTGGCGGGGGTATGATCCAGGTAAAGGGCTCGGCAAGAACCTCCAAGGGATATCCAAACCTATCAAGCTCAAGAAACACGGCACCACTTTCGATTTAGGATATGAGTACACTTGGGAAGAATTCAAGAGCTGGTCGCCGCCATGGGGTGGTCCTTACTACCCACTGGAGCATCCGATACCACGCCTGGAGCAGACTTTTCACCAGGCTGGCATTATTTATAGGACAGAGGAAGATGAAGCACTTGCCGCATTGAGAAATTTATTCCTAGAGGACCATGACATGGACTGTTGTGTAATTCTCGAGGAGGAGGGGGAGGAAAGCCCTTCCATTCAGGCCGTAAGCAGAGGGGCATATCTCATGAATTGGACCGTCAGAACAACCAAAGCCCGACGAGCCTCGGGGTAGGAAGGCTAAAACAAGCATTGTTCATTGGTTTTCTTTACTAAATGATTTTCTTTTCGAATTTTTCAATTCCCGCAATAAGACCTTCGATGTTCAAAACAATTATTCAATTTATCAAAAGCATTTTTAATTTTCTTTGAATCAATATTTATTGCTATCATTTTTCTCTCATTACTTTACATATACATCATTACTATTACCTGTCTTGATGAACCAATGACTGTGACATGCATTGAGGCAACGCAACAAACGGACATTGATTCGGAAGAAGATGATATACCCGACGAGATTGTCAAATAAGTTGAGAATTTTGAGAACAGACCTAAGTCCAACCTAGACGAGACCGAAATTGTCAACTTATGACACTCAGAAAATGTCAAGGAAAATTGCATCAACATTCATTTGTCACCGTCGGAGAAGAAAGAATACACAGAATTTCTAAAGGAGTATGAGGACATATTCTCCTGGTCGTATGATGACATGACTGGTCTGAGTACATCTATTGTGGCTCACAAACTGCCAAGCAATCCAATGTGTCCGTCGATAAAGTAAAAGCTCAGAAAGTTCAAACCTGATATGAGCTTAAAAATAAATGAAGAAGTCACCAAGCAAATCAATGCTAAGGTTCTCAGGGTAGTGGAATACCCGACATGGTTAGCCAACATTGTGCCAGTACCGAAGAAAGATAGGAAGGTCAGAGTCTGTGTCGACTACCGGGATCTCAATCGGGCCAGTCCGAAGGACGACTTCCCTTTGCCAAATATACACATCCTGATTGACAATTGCGCCAAGCATGAGCTACAATCATTCGTGGATTGCTTCGCTGGTTACTATCAGATCTGGATGGATGAGGAAGATGCTGAGAAAATGGCTTTCATTACGCCATGGGGAGTATATTGCTACAAGATGATGTTGTTCGTCCTAAAGAATGCAGGGGCCACCTACATGAGGGCTATGGCCATTATCTTCCACTATATGATACACAAAGAGATTGATGTATATGTGGATGATGTTATTATCAAATCTAAGAAATCCACTGATCACATAGAAGAATTGAATAAGTTCTTCAATAGGTTGCGGAAATACAATCTGAAGCTAAATCTCGCGAAGTGTGCATTCGGGGTTCCTGCCGGTAAATTTCTCGGGTTCATTATCAGTCGTCGAGGGATAGAACTGGATCGGTCAAAGTTCAAAGCCATTCAAGAATTACCACCGCCAAAGAAAAATAAAGATGTGATGAGTTTCTTGGGATGGCTTAACTACATCAGCCGGTTCATAGCACAGTCTACAGTCATCTGTGAGTCGATCTTCAAGATGTTGAAGAAGGATGCCGCAACTAAATGGACCGAAGATTGCCAAAGGTCTTTCAACAGAATTAAGGAATACATGTCAACACCACTAGTCCTAGTACCACCTGAGCCAGGTAGACCCTTGTTACTCTACCTTGCAGTGTTAGATGGAGCCTTCGACTGCATTCTGGGGCAGCACGATGAAACAGGAAGGAAGGAGAAGGCTATTTATTATCTCAGCAAGAAGTTCACTCCATAAGAGGCTCAGTATTCTCTACTAGAATGCACCTGATGTGCTTTGACTTGGGTAGCCCAAAAGCTAAGGCACTACTTCTGTGCATACACAACATATCTTATATCAAGGATGGATCCCTTGAAATACATCTTTCAGAAGCCCATGCCCACTAGCAAGCTGGCCAAGTGGCAAATACTACTAAGTGAGTTCGACATTATCTATGTGACTCAGAAAGCGGTCAAGGGACAAGCATTGGCGTACCATCTTACTGAGAATCTTGTGGATGGAGAATACGAACCCCTAAAAATGTATTTTCCTGATGAAGAGGTATCATTCATAGGAGAAGACATCGCAGAATCTATGACGGTTGGAGGCTATTCTTCGATGGAACAGCAAATTTCAAGGGAGTTGGCATCGGAGCCGTCCTAATATCAGAAACCAGTCAGCATTATCTGGTATCCGCCAAACTCAGATTCCCCTAACAATATGGCCGAATATGAAGCCTGTATTTTAGGGCTCAAGATGGCCATTGACATGAACGTCCAAGAGCTGCTAGTGATTGGTGACTCAAATTTGCTGGTACATCAGGTATAAAGAGAGTGGGATACCAAGAACTCCAAGATACTACCGTATCTGCACCACGTACAGGAATTAATAAAGAGGTTCACGAAGATAGAATTTCGGCATGTCCCCAGAATCCAGAATGAGTTCGTCGATGCATTGGCTACTCTGTCATCTATGATTCAACATCCACACAAGAATTTCATTGATCCCATTTCGGTGAATATCCATAACCAACCTTCTTACTATGCCCATGTTGAAGAAAAAGTGGACGGAAAACCTTGGTTTCATGACATTAATGAATATTTGGCAAAAGGAGAGTACCCAGAACTTGCAAATCTTACTCAGAAACGCACACTTCGGTGACTGTCCAATAACTTCTTTCATAGTGGAGGACTCCTGTATATGAGGACTCCCGATTTGGGATTGTTAAGATGTGTCGACGCAAGGGAAGCATCCAAGCTACTAGAGGAAATTCATGATAGGACCTGCGGCCCGCATATGAATGGGTTTGTCTTAGCAAAGAAGATACTCAGGGCTGGTTACTTTCGGATGACTATAGAAACGGACTACATTCAGTATGTCCGGAAATGTCACCGCTGTCAGGTACACGCATATATGATAAAGGTGCCTCCAAACGAGCTTAATGCAACGAGCTCACCATGGCCGTTTGCCGCCTGGGGCATTGATGTCATTGGACCAATCAAGCCTACCGCCTCCAGGTTCATCCTAGTAGCCATCGATTATTTCACCAAATGGGTCGAAGCAGCATCCTACAAAGCAGTAACTAAGAAAGTCATGGCAGACTTTGTCCGCGACCACATTATTTGTCGATTCGGAATTCCAGAGTCGATCATCGCCGACAATGGTTCCAACCTTAACAGTGACCTGATGAAATCCATGTGCGAGACTTTCAAGATCAGACACAAGAATTCCATAGCTTACCGACCTTAGATGAATGGAGCTGTAGAGGCTGCCAACAAAAACATCAAGAAGATATTGAGGAAAATGATAGAAAAGCAATGACAATGGCATGAGAAGTTATCATTGGCTTTACTAGGATATCGCACCACGGTCCGGACATCAACAGGGGCAACTCCCTATATGCTGGTTTATGGTACATAAGCCGTTATTCCTGCCGAGGTAGAAATTCCTTCCCTAAGGATCATACAAGAAGCTTAGCTCAGCAATGCAGAATGGGTAAAAAGCCATTTTGAGAAACTAGCCCTCATAGACGGAAAGAGAATGAATGCAGTCTACCATGGTCAACTCTACCAGAACCGAATGTCTAGAGCCTTCAACAAAAGAGTCAAGCCGAGATAGTTCGCACCGGGGCAGCTGGTGTTAAAGAAAATCTTCCCCTATCAAGATGAAGCCAAAGGGAAGTTCTCTCCCAACTGGCATGGTCCATACATGGTTCACCGAGTTCTGACAGGAGGGGCTCTCATACTTGCAGAAATGGACAGAGAAGTCTGGCCAAAGGCAATCAATATACGCAGTCAAACGATACTATGTGTAATCTTTATGCTTTTATCAATGATGTAAATTGAACTACGCCTGACCTGATTCCCGTTTAAGAGGGGATACGTAGGCAACCCTATAGGTTCAGTCACAGTTCAATAAAATTTTCATTTTCCACCGCAATTGGAAACTAGGGCAGAATTTTGAGGAGGACACTCAAAATTCCGTAGCAGGAGAGGTTGCAATGTCTCGAGCCACGTCACGGTCATCGGTTCATCTAAAAACTATTTTTTAAATTAATTATACATTATGTCATACTTTTACAAAATCATGTATACTTATTTTTGAAACAACTTTGTTTAGAAAATGCTACACCAATGATACGAACAGTATCATCAGATCAACCCGAACGAGTCAAGCAAAGCCAGCGGGGATACGAACTAACCTTCTCCTTACAGAACTCACGATTTTTCTTTGTATGCAGGCACTAGGGTTGCCAGATCCCTAAACATACTGTCCGCACAAGGGACAAACATTGTTCAAAATGCAATTCTCAAAACCGTTGCACTTGCCGACATTTGCTATCAGCACATACAAATAATGCTCCGTAGTCACAATGCTCGCAACAATCACAATGCCGCAATCTGCTATCAGCTAAGAAACTCTACTGTCATTTTATTTCGTGCATAAGGCTACCATTCTGCCTTCCGAGGTTAAGCTCTACCTCCCCTGCATTCGCATCTTGCATAAGGCTACTATTCTGCCTTCCCTTGCATAAGGCTACTATTCTGCCTTCCAACCTGCATAAGGCTACCCTTCTGCCTTCCAACTTGCATAAGGCTACCCTTCTGCCTTCCAACTTGCATAAGGCTACCATTCTGCCTTCCGAGACTAAGCATTGTCTCTACCTGATCTGCATTCTTGCATAAGGCTACCATTCTGCCTTCCGAGGTTAAGCTCTACCTCCATCTGCATTCGTATCTCTACATAAGGCTACCTTTCTGCCTTTCGAGACTAAGCACTATCTCCATCTGTATTTTTGCATAAGGCTACTTTTCTGCCTTACGAGGCTAAGCTCTGCCTCCAATTTACTTTTCGAGACTAAGCGTTGTCTCAAACACTATTTATTTCATTTTCCTTTCGGGCTAAGCTTTTCCCTTCAATACGCAAGACTAAGCTATGTCTTGTCAGCATCATACTATTGCATTTCCATGGGCTGAAATATCGCCAACTCGTCCAAAGACGTCATCGTTCGGAGGCACCATGTTCATGGCCCGAGAACACCATACCATGGCCTGAGGATCTCTTTCAATCTTGCATATCATTATTCAAAGGCGTCATGGTTCGGAGGCACCATCCTCATGGCTCGAGAACATCATTTCATGGCCTGCGAATCCTGCATCAATCAATCCATAGCCCAGGACGTCATGGTCTAAGGACGTCATCCTTAACCGTCCAAAGACAACATTCATAGTCCGACGAGAATTTGCATCATGTTTAAATTACGCACAATAAATGCATGTATCGTTTATCTGCAGGTAATTCGGCGAGCAACGGTCGTCCTGGCAGGAGCGGTCCCGCTCCAGTTCTCCAAACTACCCCGTAAGCCGCTTATTCATCCAGTCCTATATGTTGCATCCGTTCTTGTAAAAAACTGCATCGGTATAGTTCGTCGATGACTCCTGAACTACATACAGCTTGATTCCTGTAAAACCAGAGATATGTAGGCAACTCCGAAACCAGGGTGCGGCTTAAAACCCTTCAATCCATTTTGCTCTGTCAAAATTGTCCATCATATCTTTACCCGACAACTCTTTCATCCTTCTCGGGTAAAGAGGGGCAGATGTTGATACCCAATTTTTCCTCAAATTATTTTAAATTTGCATATATACCATCAAAATCAGCTTTTATAATAGTTGGTATTTTCCCATAATTTTTTTCAATTTATTTCTAATTTATCCAGTAATTTTACATCCAATAATTAATCATAAATTACATTACAAATAATTTCAAAACATCTCTTGGTTCAATATATCATTTTAATCCTATTAGGATTTAATTAATTTACAAATTAGCCAATTTGGCATTATTTGGCTATAATTACAATAGCTTTGCAATCATAGCCTAATTATACATTCTATGCTATTTTAATTCAATAATTAGTTATTTTATATTTTAAATACTAGTTAATCACCTTAATTTCACCTATTTAGCCTTAATTTTATTTGATGTAATTACTAGCTATTTTTATTAATTATTTATCTAATTTTAATGGGTATTTAACAAATAGCAATCTTTATTTAAATTCTAGCCTAAATTAAACCTGGTCTTTAACCCAATTAAATAACCCATCAGACCCCCAAGCCCAATATCCTATCTATCCGGCCCAACTCAGAGTCAATCTTGACCGTGGATCAAATTTTATCAACGGTCCAGATCTCCCACTTCCTAATTTCACCCCTAATGACTACCCCCCCTCCCATTCATTTCCCCCGCTCTCATTCTCTCTCAACCGTCTCTCTATCTCTGGTTCTCTCTAGAACCTTCCACCTTCCCTCTTCTCTGATGGACTCTATCCATCTTCTCTGGCCACCTCCCTCGCCGTAAACCCTGGCTTCTCACCATCTCCTAGCCTCTGCCTCATCCCACGCCGATTTGACACTCCCCTGAGGTCCTCAGGTGAACCTGGAGCGGTTCAACTCCCACCTATGGCCTTTCATGCCATTTTCCGACCATCTCCGGCCGTTCGAGTAAGATCTATGACTTTCCGGCTAAAACCGATAATATTTTGAGTTTTTCTTATCTTTCTTGGGTTCTCTTTGAAACCCTAACTCTTAAAACTTTCCGATTCTTTTAGATTTATGATAGATCTGTGTATATTCTGAGCTATTCCGTTGTTTTTCTCAAAGATTCTTTGATTTTCTCTAAAATGGCTCTTTGTTTTCAAACTAGGGTTTCATGACCCCTTTTAAACGATTTTTCTATGACTTTTCAGTATTATCCTAAGTTCTCTACTGTGTTTTAATGGTTTATTTAATTTTCTCTATCTTATCTGAGTTGTTATGTTGAAACCCCTAATTTCTAGTCCTAAACCCTAAGTTCCGGATTTTGTCTTTGATAATATGTGTTTGCATCTCATGAGCTTTATGATTCTCTGATATTTTACCCTATATTATTCATCTATGTCTCTGTTTTTTCTTGCTTTTCTGCTTGCATTACTATGCACTCTGCGATTCATGTGAATCCCTAAGTTCGTATGATTTCACTACTAGGGTTTCTGACTTCTTGCCTATTATCTATTTAATTCATGCTAATTTCCTTTAATTGATGTTATTCCTATTCGAATCCCTGATTCTCCGCAATTTTACTTTGTTAGGGTTCATGATTTATCTCTTTTGCTTATATTGTATTCATTCCGTTCATTCATAGAAGTGTATAGTAATTAGTATTATTTTCTATATTTTGAATCCCTGATTCCTTGTGATTGAATACCTTTACTGATTTCCTATGGGGATATTCTTACTAATTTCCGACCTTTAGTTTATTTCTTACC
The DNA here is from genome assembly GCA_005239495.1 of Nicotiana undulata. Lineage (NCBI taxonomy): Eukaryota > Viridiplantae > Streptophyta > Magnoliopsida > Solanales > Solanaceae > Nicotiana > Nicotiana undulata. The sequence continues at coordinate 10,455 of ML249521.1, read as the reverse complement.
TTGTTACATGACTAACTTACTGTTAATTGGTTCCTATTTCCTTAATAAGAATCTAACGAACCTAGCCTAATTACCTGCCCTATACTTGCACTGTTTGAATATTCCTTTAAGCTATATATGGTCTCTTTCCTTATTTGTTACTTACCGTTTGAATAACTCCATTAATTATGGGAGTACTTGGGCTGATTTCACTCTGATTTATACCAAGTTCTATAATTGTTGATTGATTCTGATTTTTACCTTACTTTTCACCCACCTTCAAAACTATATATATGCATACTCTTCTCTCATTAGAGGACACAAACTAATCTGGTTCAATAACTCTCTCTCACAACTAAAACTCTCTATTCTCTCTTCTGTGCTGCTTGTTATTACTCTAAGTTAGACGAATGCAAGCCAAGGCTAACTATTGCGCATCTCTTACTTCTTACTTTGTATTATTGCCTTCACTTCACTAGTATGTTCTAATTCAAATATCAGTTCTCAAACCAACATGTTTCTATTACTGTTTCAATTCATTGTGTTTCTGATATGCTTCTATTTACTACTTTGTTGTTCAACATGTAACTAAAGTCATGGATTCCATCTAGCATGTCAAGTTATGCTCTACTAACCAGCATATCTTTGTGTACCTGAAATTGTCTTTATGTGAATCTCCATGCCTATGTTTGGTACATTAGTTTAATTAGGGTGTACTCTACTGTCTTAAACTGTTTGATACTGTTATGTTAGTTTAATCCTATACCCTACTGTATCCCCAGCTCCCTAAACCCCTTAGGAACTTCTGATTGTATACCTATGCATATTTCTGCCTGCTACATGCTTGCCCTCACATGCTCTGTATTTGTCCCTCAAACCCCCATCACCCCTGTTTGTGGTTGCTGGACTGTTCTTGGTTCTTTGTGTGATGCTGAACTTGTTTGGTCCTGAGGTTGGTGTTTATGCTCTTTCAAACTGTTTTCTCAGTTAAACATTTGTTATGAAATCATTTCAATCAAACCTTATTTTTTCAAAACTGTTTCCTACTCAACCTTCTTTCAAAACTATGTCAAGCACTCTCACTCGACTCTTAGACCCCTTATGTTCTGCCCCTTTTGTGTGAGAAATTCTTTGGGACCCCCCGAGCTCCCTCTGAACTTTGACACACTAAGGCTGGACATTCCACACTACACTTACTCTACCTTGGCAATGACATCTAGGTGTGAGCACTGCCCGGGATCACTCGAGGTCTTTAGGGAACTCTGACACACCCGGATTATGAGAAAGGTTGTGAAATATCTTGGCATTGAGGACATGGAGATCTGGGCCTATACTGTAGGCTCCCTGTAGTTAACTTCTTATTTTCTTTTATTTTAGTTATGTAATTCATATTTGATGGCCTGTAATAATTATTTGTAAAACAACTCTGGGGTTGGATAGTGAAAAGGGGTGGGTACTATGTATGCGGTAGTATGGTCAAGGGTAAAAATCTTGCTCATAGGTCTACTTTTCTTCTGTGCGCAATAGCAGCCATGTATATGTACTGTTTTTTTAGCATCTCATCATCACTTAGAAACCCTATCTCTAAGGTAACTAACGACATAAAAACAAACTAATGTGATTTTGTCCTAAGTGCATCTTACATGTCCTGAAAACATTCAGAAATTTTGTTCTAGATAAATGTGTTAACATCAGTGGTCATTCATGCAATCATCATGCTATACACTTAGAAATCTTGTCTAGGTAAAACAACATTAAAATAAAATGTCATTTCTGTATATTCTGAAACTGTGCATAACGTGGTATGCAATTAGAAATCCTGTTTCAAGTTATTCTGCATGTGCCTGCATTAGAAATCATTTTCTAGGATCACAATCGTCCAATCACACTTAGTCTAATTACTGAGTATGAAACAGTTCACTTTGTTCTAATAACTAGTAATAAATTCCTATGTATTCTGCAACATTTAGAATTGCATGTGTTTTTTAATATAACAACCTGAAACTGTCAACAACTCTGAACAACTATTGCATATCCTCTCACGCCTAGGCAAGCCTTAGGTAATCAACCTTAAAAAATAAAAACTGGGATTGTCTTCTTGTGATTAATACCAGCATGCTTAAAACCAGTAGGCAAAACTGATTAGGACTTCCTCTCCGAGTTATGCAATAAAATCCGTCTCTGTTGTTATCACTTAGATACCATGATTAGGATCTGAATTTTAATCTGGAGCTTAACTGTGTATGAGTCATGTTTTTTATGATTATTATTTGTGGAGGTATACCTGAGCCTTCTATTTGTTTTCCATGCTCCCCTTAATTAAAGTCTTGTATGTTTTCTTATATGTCGCTTTAGTATTTTACCTTTAAAACTTAAGGGTCCGCCTAGAACCTCCTTTATAGGATAGAAGTCCTAAACTTCTCTGGGACTAATAGGAAGGGACGGGTAACAACATGCAAAAGAGGTCGACACCAACACTCGCTTTAATTACCTTCAGGGGGTGGGAAAGGGTAGATATGGATATGATGACCGGTGCGCTTATACCACGTGTAGACCCTTTTTGAGGAGTGTCATACAGGGTATTGTATTGATTTGATCCATATTATAAACAAACCTAAGATACCCCCCTTACCCCATAAACGGGCTTAGACTATAATCCTTTTCAAAAATCCATTAGTTATTAAATATTTTCAAACTTGTAACTTATATGTGCCTAGGATATGAGCATTTCCAAATCCCCTATTATTTGGGCCTTAATTGTTTACTTGCTAATCGTACAAATTCACAAAAGCTATTTGTCCGGGAACCACACTTGTGGATCCTAAGGGGTTCCTAACACCTTCCTCTTAGGATAATTTCAAGCCCTTACCTTGTCTCTGGTTATCAAACTTAGTTGTAAATGAACCCCAATAGGTGCCCTAACGCACCTTAAAATCGTTAGGTGGCGACTCTTCAAATAAATAAACCCCTTTCCCAAAAGGAATGAGTTGTCCCAACCAATGTCATTAAACCCTTACCGGGCCTCGAAAGGAGTGCTTGGGGAAAAAGGGGGCGCGACAAGATGTTATACGTTCTTTTATCTTGTACCTTATGGACCCTTCAATATGTCTTATCAAATCAGGTTCATCATTCTTGTCCTCATCATCATCACCCTCATCAGGGAAGGGTATTTCATCTCCAAACTCATTAGCATTGTTGTCATAATCATTATTATCTTCCTAACACTACACATCTACCATATCCCGATTAAATATGTCGTCTTCGGGCAATAGAGTAAGTACATGACCTTCAAGTTGCTCGTTTTCACTGCACAACCAATAAAATAATGAGTTTCTCAAATTCATCCAAACATTACATATAAGCTTTATCACTTAACTTACAAATCATAATGTGTTAATATCCCATGATGCACGTTATCATGTTGATGATGACTCCCGGATGGACCTCAATGACCCAACACACCAAAACTAGGCATACTCCAACTGTCCGTTGGTTCATAACTTGTAAAATTCATATCTGGTCGGTATTCCCTATGGAATATATGAGTGTTAATACAATTTCAATACATAAAAATAAACATTGTAACACAAAGGAAAATTGATGTTTACCACTCGGCTTGTGGATTATGTAAACTTGGGAAGAAATTATGTCCTCGCTCCTCATTCGCCCGTGGAGATAAGTTTAGATCTAGCCAAGCCCTTTCACCCGGAACCTGTTCGAATATAGTTGTTCCAAAATAACCACCTGATGGTTGAGGAATATCCCTACTTTGCAGAACCTCATTATTGCGAACGTCTTCAGCTTTGACGTACATTTCCAATATTTTTAGCACAAGAAGTTCCTGGTGTTCATCTAGAGTCCTCAAAAAATCTGTCAGAGTTTCATCATCTTCGATCTTAACCTCAGCATAACAAGCAACCCCTTGCGGAGTAACAGTATACAAATATCTTCTGGTTACTTTAATATTCATCGAACGTTTGCTCACTCATTTTTTACATAACAACAATGCCAATCTTTGTACTCCATTATAAGTGGGAACTTAACATGACACTGTGGATAACAACTATAGCGTACTGAGTTATTCTCTACAACGAACTCACCCCTCCAATATAATGAAACCCTAATTTTTCGCTCTTCGAACATTATGACAAATGCGAAAATAAATTAACGAACAAATATTTAGGAAGACCTGAAGGATCCTGAATGAATTTTTACCAAATTTTGAAACTCCTTAAATAAGAAAAAAACACACTCCAGGGGGTAAAATAATTGAGGTATAGAGCATGCATAATAGCCGCTATATATTTAGCGCGTATTTTGCATGCGTTATACCCATATGAATTATTGGTGGGCCAATTAAATGCAGATGAATTATTGGTGGGGCAGGATATTTTATATATTGTGCGGTTATTCACCGCACTATACCTTAACAGACAAACGTGTCGTTAAGGTATAGCACGGTGAATAATCGCACTATATATAAAATGGTACTCAGTTTTTGTTTACCTATTTGCGGTGTTTGAGTCCAAAAGAACCATACTTTGGTTCCGGACTCTAGAGTGCAGTTGATCTAAACTATCTTATTTGGTATACATTCATATTGGTCATTGGTGTTCGTGTTGCCTAGGTAGAACTATTCACTACCCTATGTATAGATCCAAATAATCTAAACCTATAAGAGAAAGACTTCTCAATTTAATAAGGATAATAAGTTTTTATTTCCCAAATCTATTAGAGCAATGGGCTTTTTCAAACCTATAGGGATTAAGGGTTTCCTAAAAATACATGGAAATAATTCAAACCACAAATAATAAAATCTTCTCCTTGGCTTGAATTTTGTTCATCAATAGGAAAAACATCTCTCTACCTTGACCTCACCCCTCGAGAGGGCTCTACCCATTACCGTACACATCAACCAAGTCTAGGCAACGCCTAAACATGTTAAGAGATTCAATCTCTTCAGCCATAACACTTGTAACGACCCGGTCAATCATTTTGAGAGTATTAGCCCTGAACCCCTATTTATTTTTCCCTCTATTTCATTTTATGGTAATGTAGCTCGTCGGGAGATTTGGGTTTTGGTTTCAAAGTCATATGGAACACATAGTCCCTAATATGGAAGTTTAAGTTGTCAGAATTTGCTGTAGCTTGAATTATGTGAAGACGGCTCTGTAATGGAGTTTTGATAGTTCCAATAGCTCCGTAGGGTGATTTTGGTTTTAGGAGCATGTCCGGATATTTATTTAGAGGTCTGTAGGTCATTTCGGTGTCAATTGGCAAAAGTTGGAAAATTGGATGATTTTTGGAAAGTTTGACCGGGAGTGAACTTTTTGATATCGAGGTTGGATTTCGATTTTGGAAGTTGGAACAGGTCCGTAATGTCATTTATGACTTGTGTGCAAAATTTGAGGTCAACCTGACTTGATTTGATATGTTTCAACATCGAATGTAGAATTTTGAAGTTTTAAAGTTCATTGGCTTGAATCGATGTGCAATTCGTGTTTGTAGCGTTGTTTGATATGATTTAAATCCTCGGATGGTTAGCGATCGAACTGGAGTTGTAATATTTGCTGCAGTGCACTGGTTCTGGTGCAATCACACCCTAATAAGTAGGGATTTTGACCTCTTATTTGCTATCTTTTACTCGTGTTTTAGGTAAAAAATGCTTAAAGGTATTCCTGAAAACTAATAAAATGTGTTTGCTTACAGGAATGATGAAATACGAGCCAAAGGAATCAAAATCAACTCATAAAGGAGTCAAAAGTGAACAAGAACCAAAACAGGGCAAAAAGGTCAACTGTGCGGACCGCACAATTCTAGTGCTGCTGCAGAAGGAAGGTTCAGAGACTGAATATTTAGCAAGTAAAGAGGTGCGGACTGCACAAATATTTTGCGGCCGCACTCAATATTATGCGGACCGCAATAGACGATATTCAAAGAGTTGACATTTAGGCAAGCTGAAGGAGTGCGGACCGCACCAATATTGTGCGGCCGCAGGATGCCAAGTGCGGTCGCACCCACAATTGTGCAGACCGCAAAAGTGAAGAATCAGAGAGTTGGGTTCATGTCCAAAGTCAAAGAGTGCGAACCGCATCAATTTTTGCAGCTGCATAATCAAGCACGCGACCGAACTCAGAATTGTGCGGTCCGCAGAAGTCCAGCAAAAGCCAAAACTCAAAGTCAAAGAATAGGGACCGCACCATAATTATGCAGCCGCAGAAGCAATGCGACCGCACTCAGAATTATGCGGCCACACAACCTCTGCAAGGGCATTTTTTCCCTGATATTTTCAACTTAGTAAAAATAGACCTTTTTGTCATTTTTAGGTTATGTTATGTTTTAGAGGAGCACCTGTTTCGTCTTTCTTTACTGCTTTTGGCAATTTTGTACTAGATTTATCTCTAAACACTAGATTTTCATCCCATAATCTAATATTATGGATTATGTCTTCAATTCTTCTTTAATTTCTTCAATTTCCATGGGTAGCTAAATCTTTAGCTAGGGTTGTGACCCAACCCTAGTGTGGGTATTTAATGAGTGTTTGATTTAGGGCTTGTTTGTAATTGGGTTAGTGATATTTAGCCTAGTTCTTGCTTGAACTCAAGAATCAATGGTTGCAAACATTAATTCATGCCTAAATGACTTAGTCTCTACTTGAGAAAGAGGGACTAAGTCTAGGAAACTTGGCTAACAAGAAATTGGGGTGAACTCAAGAAATTGATAGCTCCAATTCAAGGGTTAAACCTAGTGATAGTAATACCCAACTTGAGCTAATATCACTTTTCTCGTGCAAATACCCATTTGGACTTGAGAAAGCCAAACTGAGCAAAATCACTCAAACTACTGAGAGGTATAAAGTCAGTACCCGGGTATGATAGTTGTTGATACCCAATTTTTCCTCAAATTATTTTCAAACTTGCATATAGGCTTTCAAAATTACTCTTTGTAATAATGAGTATTTTTCCCTATTTTCCCTATTTTATTAAATTATTTTCATGTTTATTCAATATTTCATATTTAAATATTTATTCATGTTACAAATAATTTTCAAAAATATTTCCCAGCTCAGTATGCTATTTTTATCCATTAGAATCCAATTATTTAACAAATTAGCCAATTGGGTCTTATTTAATTTTTATTACAACAATTTTACAATTATAGCCCAATTGAACATTTTGTATTATTTTAATTCGAAACCTATGCATTTTTTTTACACTTAATACTAGTTAATTACTGTAATTTTCCTATTTAAACTTAATTTCATTTTTATACAATTATTAGCTATTTTAATTAATTAATTATCTATTTTTATGGGTATTTAACAATTAGTCATATGTTATTTAAAACCTAGCCAAAATTATACCCAATCTTTAAACACAATATCCCAACCCATCATATTATTAAACGACCCAGCCCAGTCCTAAAACTAACCCGGCCCAACCCCGGATCAATCTGAGTCGTTGATCAAATAAGATCAACGGCCCAGATCCCCCTTTCCATAATTAATTCCTAACCACACCCCCCAACCCCTCATTTTCCAAGACCACTCGTCTCTCTACCTCCCCATCTCTCTCTCTCTCTAGTATCTCTAGAGACTTCCTTACTTCTCCGTCTCCGATGAAGCTCATCCCTTCTCCGACCACCATCCTTTCGACCACCAACCTCCATGATGTCTCCTCTCTCTGGGTCACTTCATCTCTGAAGCCTTCGAGGGTCTCGACCATGCTAACTCACTCCTGGGGCTCCTACTTGGGTTGTTTCCGGCCTCTCCGGTGGGGTTTTGACACTATCATGCCATAACCACCACGATCTTTGAGTTTCACTGCAGGTTCTCCGATTATCTCTGGTTTCTTATGAAGCCCTAATTTTTGCTTAGAACCTCTTAAATCTCTGGTATTTTTTAACGATTCAGACCTGTTTCTTTATGTTTTACTTTATTCTCAACTCAGTCTTTAAGAATCTTCAACTTTTAAACATTTAGCTTCCTCTTTTAAAACTAGGGTTTCTCGGAACCTCTCCTATGCTGGTTTTTAACTAAGTTTCTCCTTGCTTTTGAGTCTATTCTCTGCATATCGTAATGATTCTGTGATTTTATCTCGTTTATGTTAAAAACCCTAATTTTCCTAGACCTCTATATGTGATTCTGTGTACTAGCACGACTGTTCGTCTCTCTTTGCTTGAGTTTCTGTGACTATATTGTTTGAATGAGTGCTAGTGAGCTTCCTTAGCCTAACTTGTGCTTGTGAATATCGGGGCAGCTCAGACTTGCATCTTTTAACCTGCCTGTCTACTATGTCTGAGTACTCCTGCCTATTTATACGATTGTGGCTCTTATGTGATTAATGCTGGATTCCATACTTAGAGTTTTGATTGACAAACCTTCCTTTAATTGCTATTCAAATTGACTGACTCGTCTGTAGTAATTTATTCTTACTGGTTGTAGCCTTAATTAAAATATTTTTGAACCTTGGTCCTAATTGTTTACTCTATTGCTTAGTAAACCCGATTCTTTCCTTGATTGAGTCTTTACTGATTTTTTTACTTTGCCTTATATGACTATATGTGTTACCATTTGAATTTGAATCCCTTGAATTAAGAGAGTGATTGTGTTGATTTCTTGGTTAATTTATTCCGAGTCCCCTATTACTTAACAGGCCTGGATTCTTTCTTTCTTTAAGTCCTATACTGGTTTTCACTTACCTGATATGGCTACATGTTTTTACCATTTTTGAGTTAGAATTCCTTGACTTAAGGGAACCGTGTATTTTCTTACACTGATTGGATTCTGCCTTCTTTTATTACCATGCCATTGTGATTCTTACCTTATTTTACTACATGTCTTCAATTATAAGTACTCTAGTATTTCAATAACAAAGGACAAACTAAGACTTGTGTTAAAAACTCACTCTTTCTCGCAAAAAGCTCTCTGCTCTACTACTCTCTTGTTTTTCTCTTGGTTACTGTTAGCCGGCTATAAGCCAAGGCTAACCATTGTGCTCTTTTGTCTTGCTCTTTCAATTATGCTTACTCTTTCTCGCTGATATGTTCTTGTGATGACCCAAAAGGTCATCCTAATGTAATTCTAGTTAAATTTGTGTTTCGAGGCCCCGAAAGCCTCCGTTAATCTCACCTCGATATGCGTTTGCAGCCCGGGCGTGTAGCCGGGAAGTCCTTATGTTGAAATTTGATGAAAATAGAATTTTATGATAATTAAATGAATAAAGTTGACTTTGGTCAACATTTT
>ML249520.1:11414-61663 GCA_005239495.1 Nicotiana undulata | reverse complement strand
TTTACACCCCCAGTGAGCGCACAGTTATTGAGGGATGTATTTCCCTGGACATGGATTTGTCCGCGATATGAGATATAGAGGGATGGATTTCCCTGTCACTGATTATTGCTGATGAGATACAGAGGGATGGATTTCCCTGACACGGATACTATTTATGAGATATGGAGGGATGGATTTCCCTGGTATAGATTATGGATGAGTATGATATCTCGGAGATGGATTTCTCCGAAAGGCTGAATTGGCCTGCTCCCTCGGTACTTAGTGACATAGTCACCACGTCGTACATGTTACGGGATGTATTTCCCTGGGCCAATGGCCGACTATGTGTATCGAGAGGACCACCAATGAGAGCTGCATACTACATACATGGCATTCATTTGTTATTCCCGGATTTTTACTAAGTTTTCTAGGGTCATTTACATAACATGATTGTCTTTAATATTCACGGTTATTTCTGGAATTTTCATTATTTGAAATGTTTATTTACGGAGGTTGAGTTCGTCACTACCTCCTTAGACCGTAGGTTGTTTTCGTTACTTACCTGCACACTGTGTGTGCAGATCCAGGTGCACTGAGATTTGATGTGGATCGGTGATAGCAGCTTATCCCTCAGAGCTGACGAGGTAGCAGCTGGCATTCGCTGTCCCGTCCCTCCTTTCCTTATTTTCCCTCCTGTATTAGAAATTGGAAACTTAAGACTTCAGTATTATTTCTCAGTTATATTCATGTTAGTAGCTCATGACTGCGTGACTCCAGATCCTAGATTGATTGTTGGAGCCTATTTTCTTCTATTAGACTGTTTTAAATGATTAAAATTTTCGTATTTCTATGAGTTGAGCCAATAATGAGTAAATTTCTCTAGTAAATGAATTGAGTATTGTTGTAGCGGTTGGATAGCCTGGTTCTACGACAAGTGCCATCACAACCCGGAAACGGGTCGTGATAGTTTCTAAAGTTAGGATAGAGACGGAGAAAAGGGGCGGGGGTGTTAGACTTTGGGGAAATTAGGGGTAGGGGGGTAGGTGAAACAGTTATATAGTTTAGGGGTGTGGGGTTTGGAACCGTTGGATCGAGATGATCCAACGACTGGGGGATGAGGGTGGTGAAACGAGGTCGTTTGGGATAGTGTATGGGGCAGGCCGGGTGAGGGGATTATTAGGCTGGGTTGCTGTGAATTGGCTTGGGCTTGGGCAGGCCAACCCAGGTCCCTTTTTAGGCTTTTAAACTTTAACTAGGTTAATTAATTGAATTAAAACTAAAATATAACAATTAATTATAAACTAATTTTTTCATTCAATTATAAATTCATTAGTTAAACTCACACCATTCAATTTATCCCCTTATCATAAAAAAAACAATTTTCGCAGTTTTGTTGAAAGAAATAATTAAGTCAAGAAATTGACATTAACCTACTTTATGTCACGACCCAATTTCGGAGTCGTGATGGCGCCTGTCGTGGAACTAGGCCAGCCACCTAACTATAACAATTCTAGGTTCGCTTATTGGAGAAAATGCTCCTTTTTAATAAATTCGAGGTCAATAATAATAGTAAATCAGAAATTGGAAACAATTTGTGGAAAACAAACTCAAATCCTACAATCCCGGATCCGATGTCACGCAGTCATGAGCTACTAATTCATAAACAAGCCCCAAAAGAAATGACCAACATAGTCTGAAAGTAAATACGACAGGTAGAAAGGAAAGAGATGACGAGATCACGGTCGCCAGCTGCTACCTCGTCAACTCCGATGAAATAGCTGTGACTCAGTGACCAGAGCTGGATCTCAATGTACCTGGATCTGCACACAAGGTGCAGGGTATAACGTGAGTACACCAACTCAATAAGTAATGAAAACAACCTATGGGCTGAGAGGTAGTGACAGACCAAACCTCCGTAATCATGCATAACAATAAATAACTTGAACACTGCAATACAATATTAGAAATAAATATGATGCACAAACTATAACTATAACCTCACATAAGTTCATATAGAATTAAAATGTCACGAACATCGCATGTAAACTCCCATCAGATAGTCCCCTAGGTACTAGAATTGGCCATCAAGCCCAGGGAAAGTCCATCCAGGAATATACATAACACAGTGACGTAGTCACTCAGTACCGGAAAAGAAGAAGGCCAGTCCAGCCCCCCGGAGAAGATCCATCTCCGGAACATAACACTCAAATAAGATCCGTATCCAGGGAAGATCCATCATATACCATATAGCTTCGGACAAGATCCATGCCCAGGGAAGATCCATCCCTCAATATCTGTGCGCTCACTGGGGGTGTAAAGACTCCGGAGGGGCTCCTATAAGCCCAAGCGATATATCAAGCCAACGAAGGCATGATTCAAGAATCGGTGCGGTGTGCAGTCCGATCTCATAACTGTCTCACAATCCAGCCCGAGGCCTTGTTCAGTCAATACTTTTCAGTCTCACTCACAATGCTCTCAATGCATGAAAATCAGCCCAAACAAGAATAAGATAGAAATAACTAACAATTATCGAGACTGAGCATGAAAGCATGTACCATGACAGGACTAAACATATGCAAGTAATAATCACAGCTAGAGACAGTAATAACTGACCATTCCGGTCTCAACATATCGGTGTGAAATCTTGGCCATTATGCTTATCATGATTCCTACTAGGTTCAAGGGATTTATAACCCTTACAGTACGAGTATCAGTGTGAAACAACTATTAGAAAGCACCCTGGGTTGAGACAGGCCACAAATATTCGGTGTACGCCCATATGCCCGTTACTTCGCTAGTGTGTCACCTTAATCAACAACAATCACCAGATAACTTGGGGTTTCGAACCCTCAGTTCCAAGGTTGAAGACGTTACTTACCTCAAAACCGGCTAAAAGACTACTCCGCAGTGCCCTTACCTCGAATTTTGGCCTCCGAGTGCTCCAAATCTATCAACAATCAAATGTACATCATTACAATGCGCTAAGGAGTGAATCCCAATCAAAATTTACCAAAAACACTAAAAATCTCGAAATTTGTCAAAACCCGGCCCTTAGGCCCACGCCTCAGAACTCGATAAAATTTACACCCCGAGAACCCTCGTCTTTCCAGGAGTCCATACATACCAAGAACATTGAAGTCTGAGCCCAAATGGTCCCTCAAATCCCCATTTTTCACTCTCTTCAACCCAAGCCCTAACTACCCCTTTTTCCACTGATTTTCCCCAAAATTCCACCATAAATCCGACCTTAAATCGTATATTAACGAGTTTAGAGTCCAAGAATCTTACCTCTTCGAAGAACTAGTGAATTCCCTCTCTAAAACCCTTCAAAAAGTCTCAAACCCGTATGAAATAATGTGGAAGAAGACCAAAATTCGCGAAGGAGGGATTTTATACTTTCTGCCCAGGCCTCATCGCACCTGCCACCTCTCCATCGCACCTGCGGCTTCGCAGGTGCGACATTTCCACCGCACCTGCGGTTTTCACTTAAAGCTCCAGACCTCGCACCTGCGACACATCCTTCGCACCTGTGACCTCGTAGGTGCGACTAAACCATCGCACCTGCGGGCTTTCCACCTGCCCAGTCAACTCTCCGCACCTGCGAGCCCTTATCCGCCCCTACGGGTCCGCACCTGCGACCCAACTTCCGCAGGTGCAGAAACATCAGTAGCAGCAGCTTCAACTGCAATTTCTTAAGCTCAACTCTCCGTTCAACATCCAAAATCAATCCCGAGCCCCTCGGGACTCCAACCAAACATACCAACACACCATATATGATTATTGAAACTTAGTCGAGACTTTAAAACACCAAACTCAACATCAAAACTCCAAAAACCCATCGAATTCAAGCCTATGAACATTGAAATTCCTAAATTCCGCCAACGATGCCGAAACTACCCAAACCAACTACGATTAATCTAAAAATTTGCAGAAATCTCCAAAATGACATGACGAACCTATTGCAACTGTCGGAATTCCATTCCGACCCCGATAGCCTATTTTCCACTGCCGACCGGAAATCGCCAAAAACTAACTTTTGCCGATTCAAGCCTAATTTTACACCGGACATCACAAAAACATTACGAACACACTCCTAAGTCCCAATTAACCTAACGAAGCTATCCGAGCCATAAAATTTGTATTCCGGGGTCGTTTACCATTAAGTCAACTCTTAGTTGACTTTTTCCATTTTGAGGCTATTTTTAAAAGGCTAATTGACTGAACTCTCACTACAACCATTCGGTTTCAAGCCTATCAACTGTAATACATTAAATACAGTATAACGAATCTATAATAAGTCAATAACAACAATTTTAAATGCAGGTTTTACCTAACGACGGACTGGGGCGTTACATTCTCCCCCTCTTAAACAAACGTTCGTCCTCGAACGAGTCTAGAAACATACCTGGAGTCTCAAACAAGTGAGGATACTTGCTCTGCATTTCCCGCTCGGTCTCCCAAGTAGCTTCCTCCACTGGCTGACCTCTCCACTGCACCTTTACTGATGCTATATCCTTGGACCTCAACTTTCTGACCTCACGAGCTAAAATGGCTACTGGCTCAACCTCGTATGGCATATCACCCTCAAGCTGAACTGTGTTGAAGTCTAACACATGAGACGGATCACCAACATATTTTCTTAGCATCGACACATGAAACACCGAATGAACACCCGACAAGCTGGGTGACAAAGCAAGTCTATAAGCCACCTCTCCCACCTTCTGAAGCACCTCAAAAGGACCAATAAAACGAGGACTCATCTTTCCTCTCTTTCTGAACCTCATAACACCCTTCATGGGTGACACTTTTAGCAGTACCTTCTCACCTTCCATAAATGACACATCCCGAACCTTTCGGTCCGCATAACTCTTCTTTCTAGACTGCGCCGTGCGAAGTCGCTTTTGAATCAACTTCACCTTCTCCAACGCATCCTGAATCAAATATGTGCCCAATAACTTAGCCTCACCAGGCTCGAACCAGCCAACCAGAGATCTACACCTTCTCCCATATAAATCTTCATACGGGGCCATCTTAATACTGGATTGATAGCTGTTATTATATGCAAATTCCGCTAATGGTAGAAACTGATCCCATGAACCACCAAAATCAATCACACAAGCCCGTAACATATCCTTCAATATCTAAATAGTCCGTTCCGAATGGCCGTCGGTCTGAGGGTGAAATGCGGTGCTCAACTCTACATCAGTACCCATACCTTTCTGTACGGCCCTCCAAAACTAAGATGTGAATTGAGTACCCTTGTCAAAAATAATAGAAACTGGAACTCCATGCAACCGGACAATCTCCTTAATGTAGATACTAGCTAACCACTCTGAAGTATAAGTAGTACTGACAGGAATGAAATGCGCGGACTTGGTCAGTCTATCCACAATGACCCAAATAGCATCCAATCCATTCGAAGTCCGCGGGAGCCCAACTACAAAGTCCATGGTGATCCCCTCCCACTTCCACTCTGGAATGACTAACCCCTGAAGCAACCCACCTGGCTTCTGGTGCTCATACTTGACCTGCTGACAGTTGAGGCACCGTGCTACATACTCCATAATATCTCTCTTCATCCGCCTCCACCAATATTGCTGTCTCAGGTCCTGGTACATCTTTGCGGCACCCAGATGGATGGAATACCGCGAGCTATGGGACTCTGCCAATATCAACTCTCGAAGACCATCTACATCAGGTACACAAATACGACCGTGCATCCTCATAACCCCGTCATCATCAATAGTCACATCTCTGGCATCACCTAGACGGACTTTGTCTTGAAGAACCAACAAATGACGGTCATCATACTGACTTGCTCTAATCTGATCATATAAAGAAGACCGAGAAGCCATGCTAGCTAACACCCGTGGAGGCTCTAACAATTCCAATCTCACCAACTGCCCTGCTAAGGCTTGAACATCTCGTGCCAAGGGTCTCTCTGCTGCTGCAAGATAAGTTAAACTCCCCAAACTCCCTGCACGGCGACTCAGAGCATCGGCCACTATATTGGCCTTCCCCGGGTGGTACAGAATAGTGAGGTCATAATCCTTAAGAAGCTCCAACCACCTCATCTGGCGCAAATTCAGGTCCTTCTGCCTCAGCAGATACTGTAAACTGCGATGGTCGGTATAAATCTCACACTGAACCCTGTACAAATAATGACGCCAGATCTTTAAGGCATGAACAATAACAGCTAGCTCAAGATCGTGCACTGGATAATTCTTCTCGTACACCTTCAACTGTCTGGACGCGTATGCAATCACCCTACCGTCCTGCATCAAAACTGCTCCTAAGCTGACTCTGGAAGCATCACAGTAGACTGTATAAGAGCCTGAACCAGTAGGCAAGACTAATACCGGAGTTGTGGTCAATGCTGACTTGAGCTTTTGAAAGCTCTCCTCACACTCATCGGACCATCTTAATGGATCCCCCTTCTGGGTCAATCTGGTCAGTGGTGAAGCAATAGAGGAGAATCCCTCCACAAAGCGACAGTAATAACCCGCCAAGCCAAGAAAACTCCTAATCTCCGTAGCTGAGGACGGTTTGGGCCAATTCTGTACCGCCTCTATCTTCTTCGAGTCCACCTGAATACCCTCACTAGACACCACGTGACCCAAGAAGGCTACCGAACTAAGCCAGAACTCACATTTGGAGAACTTTGCATAAAGCTTCTCCTCTCTCAACCTCTGCAACACAACCCGTAAATGTTGAGCGTGCTCCTCCTGGCTACGAGAATACACCAGGATGTCATCAATGAACACAATAACGAATGAATCAAGGTAAGGCTGAAACACGCTGTTTATTAAGTGCATGAACGCGGCAGGGGCATTGGTTAGTCCAAAAGACATAACCAAAACTCATAGTGACCTTATCTGGTCCTGAAAGCAGTCTTCAAAATGTCAGAATCTCGAATCTTCAACTGGTGGTACCCAGACCTCAAATCAATCTTGGAGAATACCTTAGCTCCCTGAAGCTGATAAAATAAGTCATCAATGCGAGGCAAAGGATAGCGGTTCTTCACCGTAACCTTATTCAACTGTCTATAGTCAATACACATGCGCATCGAGCCATCCTTCTTTTTCACAAACAACACCGGCGCACCCCAAGGCGATACACTAGGCTGAATGAACCCCTTATCTAAGAGTTCATGAAGCTGCTCCTTTAATTCCTTTAACTCTGTTGGTGCCAACGGTAAGGTGTAATAGAGATAGGATGAGTATCTGGTACCAGGTCAATACTAAAATCAATGTCCCTGGTAGGTGGCATGCCTGGCAGGTCTGCAGGAAATACATTAGGGAACTCACGGACCACAGGAACAGAATCAATAGAAGGAGTCTCACTACTAGCATCCCTCAAAAAGGTCAGATAAGACTCACACCCCTTTCCAATCATACGTTGAGCCTTCAGGTGGGGAATCACCTTACTAGGCACATGCTCCACCAAACCTCTCCACTCAATCCTCGGAAATCCCGTCATAGCTAAGGTCACAGTCTTGGCAGGAAAGTCAAGAACAACATGGCACGGAGATAGCCAATCCATGCCCAATATCGCGTCAAAATCAACCATACTAAGAAATAATAAGTCTGCCCGGGTCTCCAAACCCCCAATAGATATTACACAATACCGATACACCCGGTCCACCACAACAGTATCCCCCACAGGAGTCGACACATGAACAGGTGAAATCAAGGACTCACGGGGCATATCCAAGGAATGCACAAAATATGATGAAATATATGAATACGTAGAACCAGGATCAAACAATACCTAAGCATCTCGGCGACATATGGAAATAATACCTGTAATCACAGCATCCAAAGCTATGGCATCTGGTCTAGAAGGAAGTGCATAGAAACGGGCATGTCCTCCACCCGATCGACCTCCCCCTCTAGGGCGGCCTCTGACTGCCTGACCCCCACCCCTGGTTGTCTGAGCGGGGGGTGTAGAGACTGGTGCTGAAATTGGAGGCTGGCCCCTCTACTGATACGAACCACCAGAAAGACGGGGAAAAAACCTCTTGATATGACCGGGATCCCCACACTCGAAGAGACCCCTCTCAGCAAATGATGGTGGGGACTGAAGGGAACCCCTGGAACCAGAGTAGTTGCTAGAAGAGCCATGTGCTGAAGAACCCTGAACTGATGGTGGTCGAGATGAGCTCTGGGCTGGAAGTGCACTGAATGATGAACGGCCCGGATGATAACTACGGGGACCGTGTCCTGACGAAGTACCGGTGTAAACTAGATGAGCTGGCTGAGGAGGTCTGAATGGACGACCTCTGCTATACTGAGACTGACCTCCTGAGTGACCACCACCATAACTACCAGATCCTTGAGGCCTCTTGAACTCCCTCTCAACACGCTCCTAGCGGCGCACTGACTCAATCTCTCTGGCTATGTCAACTACCTCCTCAAAGGAAACCCGAGATACCCTCTCCCTGGTCAGAAAGATCCTTAACTGATAAGTAAAGCCATCAACAAATCTCCTGATACTCTCTCTGTCTGTAGGAACTAGCCAGATGGCATGACGGGCTAATTCAGAGAACCTCATCTCATACTGCGTCACGGTCATGTCTCCCTGACGCAACTGCTCGAACTCTCTGCGCAGCTCCTCCCTGCCAGACAGTGGTATATACTTCTCTAAAAAGAGAATGGAGAACTGGTTCCATGTAAGGGGCGCTGCATCAGCGGTTCTACGCCTCTCATAGGCCTCCCACCAAGCAAGTGCAGCTCCTGAGAACTGGAAAGTAGTAAATGGAACTCCGCTGGCCTCTAGTATCCCTGCTGTGCGTAGTATCCTCTGGCACTTGTCCAAGAAGGACTGGGAATCCTCGCCCTCTGCACCACTAAAAGTCGGAGGCTGGATTCTACTGAACCTCTCCAACCTACGCTGCTCATCATCAGCTAAAGTTGGGACCACATAATCCTGTACTTGAGCAATAGGCTGCACTAGAACTGCCCCAGGTGTCTGAAGTCCCTGGGTGACCTGCTCAGGTGTCCGGGCAGCTGGAGTCTGAATGCCTCCCCCGTCCTGAGAAGTAGTAACAGTAGTGGACATCGCAATGGCCTGTGCCAAACTGGTGCACACCATCAAAATCTGAGCTAGGGTCTCCTGAAGAACCGGAATCACTATGGGCACTACTGGTGCCTGAGCCTGCCCCGCTGGAATCTCGACTGCCGGGACCTGATCCTTAGCAACGGGAGGGTCCACAGGTGCTGTCCCGGCTGTTGTGCGGGCTGCACCCCTCCCTCTGCCACGGCCCCAGCCATGGCCTTGGCCTCTAGCTCGTCCTGCTGGTTTCTGATCACCACTACCGGTAGCACGAGTCCTCACCATCTGTGAGAGAATGAAAACAACAGAAGTTTAGTTCCCGAGTTCAAAAGAGTCGCACGACAAAATTCAAAGATGTGGAATTTTCCTAAGGGTTATGTAGCCTCTCGAAGATAAGTATAGACGTCTCCGTACCGATCCGCAAGACTCTACTAAACCTGCTCATGACTGGTGAGACCTATTCAACGTAGGGCTCTGATACCAACTTGTCACGACCCAATTTCGGAGTCGTGATGGCGCCTGTCGTGGAACCAGGACAGCCACCTAACTATAACAATTCTAGGTTCGCTTATTGGAGAAAATGCTCCTTTTTAATAAATTCAAGGTCAATAATAATAGTAAATCAGAAATTGGAAACAATTTGTGGAAAACAAAACTCAAATCCTACAATCCCGGATCCGGTGTCACGCAGTCATGAGCTACTAATTCATAAACAAGCCCCAAAATAAATGACCAACATAGTCTGAAAGTAAATACGACAGGTAGAAAGGAAAGAGATGACGAGATCACGGTCGCCAGCTGCTACCTCGTCAACTCCGATGAAATTGCTGTGACTCACTGACCAGAGCTGGATCTCAATGTACCTGGAACTGCACACAAGGTGTAGGGTATAACGTGAGTACACCAACTTAATAAGTAACGAAAACAACCTATGGGCTGAGAGGTAGTGACGGACCAAACCTCCGTAATCATGCACAACAATAAATAACTTGAACACTACAATAAAATATTAGAAATAAACATGATGCACCAAATATAACTGTAACCTCGCATAAGTTCATATAGAATAAAAATGTCACGAACATGGCATGTAAACTCCCATAAGATAATCCCCTCGGTACTGGAATTGGCCATCAAGCCCAGGGAAAGTCCATCGTGGAATATACATAACACAGTGACGTAGTCACTAAGTACCGGAAAAGAAGAAGGCCAGTCCAGCCCCCCGGAGAAGATCCATCTCCGGAACATAACACTCGAACTAGATCGGTGTCCAGCGAAGATCCATCCCTCAATATACCATATAGCTTCGGACAAGAACCATGCCCAGGGAAGATCCATCCCTCAATATCTGTGCGCTCACTGGGGGTGTAAAGACTCTGGAAGGGCTCCTATAAGCCCAAGCGCTATATCAAGCCAACGAAGGCATGATTCAAGAATCGCTGCGGTGTGCAGTCCGATCTCATAACTGTCTCACAATCTGGCGGTAGGCCTTGTTCAGTCAATACTTTTCAGCCTCACTCACAATGTTCTCAATGCATGAAAATCATCTCAAACAAGAATAAGATAGAAATAACTAACAATTATTGAGAGTGAGCATGAAAACATGTACCATGACAGGACTGAACATATGCAAGTAATAATCATAGCTAGAGACAGTAATAACTGACCATTCCGGTCTCAACATATCGGTGTGAAATCTTGGCCATTATGCTTATCATGATTCCTACTAGGTTCAAGGGATTTATAACCCTTACAGTACGAGTATCAGTGTGAAACAACTATTAGAAAGCACCCTGGGGTGAGACAGGCCACAAATATTCGGTGTACGCCCATATGCCCGTTACTTCGCTAGTGTGTCACCTTAATCAACAACAATTACCAGATAACTTGGGGTTTCGAACCCTCAGTTCCAAGGTTGAAGACGTTACTTACCTCAAAACCGGCTAAAAGACTACTCCGCAGTGCCCTTGCCTCCAAATTTGGCCTCCGAGTGATCCAAATCTATCAACAATCAAATGTACATCATTACAATGCGCTAAGGAGTGAATCCCAATCAAAATTTACCAAAAACACTAAAAATCTCGAAATTTGTCAAAACCCGGCCCTTAGGCCCAAACCTCGGAACTCGATAAAATTTACACCCTGAGAACCCTCGTCTTTCCCCGAGTCCATACATACCAAGAACACTGAAATCGGAGCCCAAATGGTCACTCAAATCCCCATTTTTTACTCTCTTAAACCCAAGCCCTAACTACCCTTTTTTCCACTAATTTTCCCTAAAATTCCACCATAAATCCGACCTTTAATCGTATGTTAACGCGTTTAGAGTCCACGAATCTTACCTCTTCGAAGAACTAGTGAATTCCCTCTCCAAAACCCTTCAAAAAGTCTCAAACCCATATAAAATAATGTGGAAGAAGACCAAATTTCGCGAAGGAGGGATTTTATACTTTCTGCCCAGATCTCATCGAACCTGCGACCTCTCCATCGCACTTGCGGCTTCGCAGGTGCGACATTTCCACCGCACCTGCGATTTTCACTTAAAGCTCCAGACCTCGAACCTGCGACACATCCTCCGCACCTGCGACCTCGCAAGTGCGACCAAACCATCGCACCTGCGGACTTTCCACCTGCCCAGTCAACTCTCCGCACCTGCGATCCCTTATCCGCCCCTATGGGTCCGCACCTGCGACCCAACTTCCGCAGGTGCGGAAACATCAGTAGCAGCAGCTTCAGCTGCAATTTCTTAAGCTCAACTCTCTGTTCAACACCCGAAATCAATCACGAGCCCCTCGGGACTCCAACAAAACATACCAACACACCATATATAATTATTGAAACTTAGTCGAGCCTTTAAAACACCAAACACAACATCAAAACTCCAAAAACACATCGAGTTCAAGCCTATGAACATTGAAATTCCTAAATTCCGCCAACGATGCCGAAACTACCCAAACCAACTCCGAGTAATCTGAAAATTTGCAGACACATCCAAAATGACATAACGAACCTGTTCCAACTGTCGGAATTCTATTCCGACTTCGATAGCCTATTTTCCAATGCAGACCAGAAATCGCCAAAAACTAACTTTCGCCGATTCAAGCCTAGTTCTACACCGTACATCACAAAAACATTCTGAACACACTCCTAACTCCCAATTCACCTAACGAAGCTATCCGAACCATAAAATCCGCATTCCGGGGTCGTTTACAAATAAGTCAACTCTTAATTGACTTTTCCCATTTTGAGTCTATTTTTAAAGGCTAATTGACTGAACTCTCACTACAACAATTCGATTTCAAGCCTATCAACTCTAATACATCAAATACAGTATAACCAATCTATAATAAGTCAATAAAAACAATTTTAAATGCAAGTTTTACATAACGACGGACCGGGGCGTTACACTTTATATCAAACAATTATATTTATTTAAATGATAATTAATTTTATGCACCAAATTATGCCATTTTTAATTGTTTATAGATTTAAAGGACGAATTATGGTTACATAATGTAAAATAAATTCATAAATAGCATCAAAATTCAACAAAAATCCATAAAACCAATTAATTTATTGAGATTTTTGTAGGATTATACGATAGGTAAAAATCACGTGCTCACAGCTGACCCTCTTTGCTCGGAAACCCGAAGAGTTTTCGGGCAAAGACGAAGTGAGCAGCCATAAACGACTTTACCCATTCATATGCTCCATGGTGAAGTGTTTTTGAAAATTTTGACTGAACCCCGCTTCAAAGGTTGCCTACATATCCTTGGCTATAAAGGAATCAGGTCAGTGTAGTTATGGAAGTGTAGGTAGCTGGGACTACCGAGTAATTGTGGTTTAACTGCGGTTGCTGCTGTTACTGCTGCCGATCTCCTTATTACACCCAAGGTAACAAAAACGAAAGACTAACTAAACCTATCAGCTGCTAGTTACAAGATTCATATCTAAGACTTGGTCTTGAGTCTTGGTCTTCTGTTGACTCTGACATGGATCTTGATGCTTGTTAACCGCAGGTGCTAGTTTCATCTTATCGTTCCTCGGATCAAGGAGGGATGTACTGCACGGATGACTTCAATCTCGTCCATATCTTCCCCGTTTATGTCCTTTTGGATTCGATCTTTTCTTCTTCTTTTTTTTTTAATTATTCCGGATCGAAACTTCTTATTTTGGTCGTCCCGAACCCAATGTCCTAAAAATGTAATCTGCGCAAAAATAAAAAACAAACGAACGAAATTTTCTGCCCCAGTTTTTACTAGGAAAATTTCGTGAGTTATTGTAAGAAAATCTACACTACTTTATTATTGAAAGCGGTGAAAGGTCGGGAGCAGTGCACCCAGAATTATTGTAGAATAGGGAGTGGATAACCTATATCTCAAAGCAAGATAAACTAGGGGTTGGAGACCCTATGTTGCAAAATAAAATCAACTAGGGATTGTATGCCCTATGTTGGGAAAGACATCAATTAGGGAATGTATACCTTTAATTGGAAAAGAAAAACATCAACTAGGGAATGTATACACTTAATTGGAAGGGAAATCATCAATTAGGGAATGTATACCCTTAATTGGAAAGGAAATTATAAATTAGGGAATGTATACCCTTAATTGGAAAGGAAATCATCAACTAGGGAATGTATACCCTTAATTGGCATCGATTAGGGAGCGTGTGCACCCATGTCGGGAAAAGAAAATCAATTAGGGCATGTGTACCCTTAATTGGAAAAAAACCAATTAGGGAATGTTTACCCTTAATTGGAAAAGCAAAACATCAATTAGGGAATGTATACCCTTAATTGGCATTGACTAGGGAGCATGTGCACCCATGTTGGGAAAAGAAAATCAATTAGGCAATGTATACCCTTAATTGGAAAAGAAAATCAATTAGGGAATGCATACCCTTAATTGAAAAAGTTAAACATCAATTAGGGAATGTATACCCATAATTTGAAAAGCAGAACATCAATTAGGGAATGTATACCCTTAATTGGCAAGGAAAACATCAATTAGGGAATGTATACCCTTAATTGGAAAGGAAATCATCAATTAGGGAATGTATACCCTTAATTGGCATCGACTAGGGAGCGTGTGCACCCATGTCGGGAAAAGAAAATCAATTAGGGAATGTATACCCTTAATTAGGAAATAAAGCAACAATTAGGGAATGTATACCCTTAATTGGAAAAGAAAATATCAATAAGGGAATGTATACCCTTAATTGGAAAATAAAGCATCAATTAGGGTATGTATACCTTTAATTGGAAAGGAAAGCATCAATTAGGGAATGTATACCCTTAATTAGAAAGTTAAAGCATCAATTAGGAAATGTATACCCTTAATTGGCATCGACTAGGGAGCGTGTGAACCCATGTCGGGAAAAGAAAAAATTAGGGAATGTATACCCTTAATTGAAAAAGCAAAACATCAATTAGGGAATGTATACGCTAATTGGCATCGACCAGGGAGTGTATACCCTTTGTCATAAAAGGTGGAGCTAGGGTCTGAAGACCCTATACAACTTCAGGTTTGAGCTGTTTTCAACACTTTTTTTTTTTTTTTGAATGAATGCGGGGAAGGATTTTTTAGAAAACTTCGCTTTTGGAGTTGTTGCTGCAGAGCTGCTTTTAGCTTGCGCCCTTTCTCTTGGTTGCGCCTTCTTTTTGCACGGTTGCTTTTGAGTTGTAGTTGTTTCTTATTTCAACAAAGAGCAATTTTTTAGTTTGAAACGGTGGTTGGTTTTGCGGCCTTGATTAGTCCAACTGCTTGATCTCAGCTCTTTTGACGAAGTTCTCAACCGCTTGCTTGCTTGCTGGGGATTGGGTTTCGTTTCCAAATCCGGGGACCTTGGCTTTCAGCTTTTGTCGTGGTGATCAGTCACGTGGGACCCAACATTTCAACTTTATTCTGACTTTGTAGGCCTTTCACTTGTTTTTCTTTTGGATTTCTAGAGTATCGGGTGGAATTTGTGGCCCCTCGAATTCTTCTGCAACGGTTAGTCGTGTGGGACTTAACCCTTTTCCAACTTTATTTTGCCTTCATCGGCCTTTCATTTCTGATTTTTCCTTCCATTTGACTTTAAAGCATTTGGAGCATTTCTGCTTTTCAAACTTTGCCGAGGGGGTTAGCCACGTGAGAGTCAACCTTTCACTTCAATTGCCTTTATAGGCATTTTGATTTGGTTTTCTCCTTTCAAGATTTTTGTGTTTAAAGCATCGGCCGTTACGGCCATTCAGGATTGACTTGATGCCCCTGATGAGGCTCGGCACCCTTTGCATGTTGGCCCGTGTCAACCGAGAACCCTGTAAATCAATTTTGCCATCCTTTCTTTATCTTGCTTTAGAAACAAAGTCAGACCGAAAGGGATTGGAGGAAAAATAACAAAGAAACGGAGACAATGAATTTTGACAAGAAATATCCCTTTCAGGGAAAAAAAGAATAAAGACTTATTTGGAGTGTATGCGGCCTTCAATAAACATGACATGCGTCTTGGACTGGGTGCCTGATCTATATAAACCATCTGACTCTCAGAAATTCGTCACGACCTTTACCTTGAGGTTGAGAAACTTTTCCCCAGACTATGTCGATATCAGTGACCAATCATCCTCTTTTTGATTAGTAGTGCCCTTTTCGGGTTTTTCCCAGCTAACCTCTCTCATTTCTCTTCTCTCCATCTCCCTGTAGTGCTCTTTGCGAGTTTTCACTAACAAGGCTCTCTCATTTTTAATTTCTCTACTCACCGTTGCCTTATGGTGCCCGTGTGGGTTTTCACCGATAAGACTCTCTCATTTTAATTTCTCTCATTGCTTGTATGAGGTCCAGATAGATGTATCTTCCCATTTTGGCTTCTCTTCGCCGATCGATTGGAAGGACTTGAATAGGATTTGGGGTAAAAAGAATTTGTATTGAATTACAACTTTGGAACTTTCCGGCGAATCATTGCCAAATCTCAACACTTTCCCCAACTTAAACTCTTGGGGAATGTGGATTTTTATTTTGGTGTGATTGAACCCCAGGGAGAGGCTGCCTACGTATCCTTTTGGAATCAAGTCAGACGTAGTTCAGGCGAACATTTTGTTTTTGTTTTGATTTTTCTGTTTTTCTTTTGATTTTCTTTTGATTTTTGTTTTGATTTTTGTTTTCTCCTTTTTTTTTTCAAGTTCCAAAGAGGGTATTCAAGGAAGAGTAACTGACTCAAAGGGTTTACAAAAATGATGGTGTTTGGGGGTAGAATTAATGAAAGCCTTCGTCATTTCAATCGTAAGTATCATCCTCACGAAACATGTCAAACATAGTACCTTTTGACTGCATCTGTATTGACAGCTGTTTCGGGGTCATTTCCTTCGATGTCCCCCAAGTACAATGCTCCTTTTGGAAGCAATTTCCTTATGATGTATGGACCTTTCCAATTCGGGGCGAATATTCCTTTCCCCTCTTCGTGGTGTGGGAGGACACGCCTTAAAACAAGTTGCCCGACTTCAAAGTTCATAGGCCGCACTTTCTTGTTGTAGGCGTGGGCCATTCTTTATTGGTACAACTGCCCGTGGAAAACTGCGGCCATCTTTTTCTCATCAATCAGAGTTAATTGTTCCATTCGGGTTTTGACCCATTCATCATCCTCAATTTCTGCTTCGACAATAATCCGAAGGGAGGGAATTTCAACTTCTGCGGGTATTACAGCTTCAGTGCCATAAACCAACAGGTATGGAGTAGCTCCAACCGACGTGCGCACTGTCGTGCGATATCCCAAAAATGCAAAGGGCAATTTCTCGTGCCATTGCCTGGAATTTTGAATCATTTTTCTGAGGAAATTCTTGATGTTTTTGTTTGCTGCTTCAACGGCGCCATTGGCTTTTGGCCGGTAAGGGGTGGAATTGCGGTGTGTGATTTGGAACTGTTCACACACCTCCCTCATCAAGTTACTGTTTAGATTCGCAGCATTGTCGGTAATGATAGTCTTTGGGATACCAAAATGATAGATGATATTAGAGTGCACGAAATCCACCACTGCTTTCTTAGTGACAACTTTGAATGTGACTGCCTCGACCCATTTCGTGAATTAGCCGATAACGACCAAGATAACTCTGTGCCCGTTTAAGGCCTTTGGCTCGATCGGCTCGATGACATCCATTCCCCAGGCGACAAACGACCAAGGTGCTGACATAGGATGCAATTCTGATGGTGGTGCATGAATCAAATCGTCGTGTATTTGACACTTATGGACTTTCCAAACAAAGCCGAAACAATCTTTCTCCATGGTCATCCAATAATACCCAACCCGCAAGATTTGCTTTGCGAGGACGTACCCGTTCATGTGGGGACCACATACTCCTGAATGCACCTCGTTCATAATCATTTTGGCTTCTTTGGCGTCCACGCATCTTAATAGATTCATATCGAGAGTCCTTTTATACAGTACTTCCCACATAGGAAGAAACTGTTGGCGAGTCTCCGGATGGTTCTCTTTTGGTCCCCATTGGCCTGCTCTGGATATTCTTTTGTTTTCAAGAATCTTTTGATATCGTGATACCATGGTTGGACATCGGGCTCTACTTCGACCATATTGAAATAACCATGCCTTTCCTTTATTTGAACTTCCAACGGGTCAATGTGAACATTACCCGGTTATGGCAGCATTGCAGCTAGGGTATCTAGCGCATCAGCTAATTCGTTGTGGCATCAGGGAATATATATGAACTCAACAACTTTGAATCGTTTGCTAAGATCTTCCACCTATTGTCTATATGAGAGGAGCTTAACATCTCGAGTTTCTCACTCTCGTTGAGCCTGCTTGATGATTAAGTCAGAATCTCCCATGATCAATAGCTCTTCCACGTCCATGTCAATGGCCATGTTCATACCCATTATAAAAGCTTCGTATTCGGCAGTGTTGTTTGTACAAAAGAATCGGAGACGGGTTGTGGCCGGATAGTGCTGTCCCGTGGGCGAAATTAAGATTGCCCCGATCCCAACACCTTTTGCATTGACCGCTCCATCAAAGAACATTTTCCAGGTTTCAGTGTCTTCTGAGACTACTTCGATAGAGTTGACTTCCTCGTCTGGAAAATAAGTGCTTAAAGGTTGGTATTCATCATCGACCGGATTCTCCGCTAAATGATCGGCCAAGGCTTGAGCTTTCATGGTTGTGCGAGTGACATAGACAATGTCGAATTCGGTGAGCAAGATTTTCCATTTTGCTAGTCTTCCTGTGGGCATCGGCTTTTGGAATATGTATTTTAAAGGATCCAACCTAGTTATGAGGTATGTGGTGTAGGCCAACAAATAATGTCTGAGCTTTTGAGCGACCCAAGTTAGGGCACAACAAGTTCTCTCTAGCATAGTGTATTTTGCTTCGTAACCGGTGAACTTCTTGCTCAGATAATAAATGTCTTGCTCTTTCTTCCTAGTAACATCATGTTGCCCGAGGACACAGCCAAAAGAGTTTTCCAAGACCGTTAGGTACAAAAACAAAGGTCTTCCTGGTTCGGGCGGGACTAGCACTGGCGGGTTCGACAAATATTCTTTCATCTTGTCGAAAGCGTCCTGACATTCGTCTATCCATTTGATGGCTGCATCTTTCTTTAACAGCTTGAATATAGGCTCACATGTGGATGTTAACTGAGCGATGAACCTGCTGATGTAATTCAACCTACCCAGCAGACTCATGACCTCCTTCTTGGTTCTTGGAGTGGGAGATCCCGAATAGATTTTATCTTTGTCAGGTCCAGCTCGATGCCCCGTCGACTGACTATAAACCCCAGTAATTTCCCACATGGAACTCCGAAGGCACACTTCGCTGGGTTTAATTTCATATCATACTTATGCAGGCATTTGAAGAATTTCCTCAAAGGCTGCACATGGTCATCTTGCATCCTAGACTTAGTAATCACATCATCCACATATACCTCAATCTCCTGATGCATCATGTCGTGGAAAATGGCGGTCATGGCCCTCATATATGTTGCCCCAGCGTTCTTTAGACCGAACGGCATGACTCGGTAACAATAGGTGCCCCAGGGTGTAGTGAAGGCTGTCTTTTCTGGATCTTCTTTATCCATCAATACCTGGTGATATCCAGCATAGCAATCCATGAAAGACTGTACCTCATGTTTGGCACAATTGTCAACCAGGATATGTATGTTTGGCAGTGGAAAGTTATCTTTGGGGCTCGCTTTATTCAAATTCGGTAGTCGACGCATACTCTGACCTTTCTGTTCTTTTTAGGTACCGGAACCACATTGGCCAGCCAGGTGGTGTATTGGACCACTCGGATCACTCCAACTTTTAATTGTTTAGTGACCTCTTCTTTGATTTTGTCACTCATGTCTGTTTAAAATTTCCTTTGCTTTTGTTGGACAAGTGGATAACCAGGGTAGGTCGGCAATTTGTGTACCACCAAGTCAACACTTAGTCCGGGCATGTCGTCATAAGACCAAGCAAACACCTATTTCAATTCAAATAGAAGTTGAGTCAAAGTGTCCCTAGTTCTTTCATCAGTGTGGACGCTTATCATGGTTTCTCGAACCTCTTCTGCATTACCCAAGTTGACGGGTTCTGTTTGGTTTAAGTTTGGCTTAGGCTTATTCTCGAATTGTTCTAATTCTCGATTTATTTCCCTAAAAGCCTCTTCTTCATCATATTTTGGTTCTTGATTCATTATTTCGAGGTTAGAAAACGTATTAAGATCAGAGCATGAAGTTCGCAAGCATGTCATGTTATTTAAGGCCGCATTATTAGGACTGAAAATAAGAAAAATAAGCAAAAATCAGAAAGAATAATAAACGATGAAATTTTGATTTCATTTCGTTGAATTAGAACATAGGAGGGTTTACATCGGAATTCAAAAGGCGATAAATTAAAAACACTTGAGTTACACCCTAAAATAACTCATAGTGCAGGAAAGATGGCAAAACTGAACTACCGGGACTCCCGCCTAACGGGGAATGGAGTAGCCTTCCAGTTCTGCAACTTGGCGTTTGGACCCATGTATTGCACCTCAGCGGTGCTTGAGCCTTATCCCAGCTGAACCATGTTAGTTTCATGCAACATCTGCTTCATGGCCTCGCAGATTCCTTCAATTTCTTCGGCCGTAAAGGCCTCTTCTTCTTCTTCGACATATTGCGGTTCGATGAAAGTCTCCGTAATGTGTGGGACTGGCTGAGGTAGGTTCCATCCATTGCTTTTACAGACATCAGCCCACTTCACATCTTCATCTGAATCGTGGAAACCTATGCATGTCACACCTCCTTTTTCACTACCCCTGATTAATGAAGGGTAATAAGGGAGTTTTTCCACTTTAAGTGACATTATTCGGATTTGGGATTTATTAGAATTTTCAGAGTCGCCACCCAGATTTTTGACGATGCTCCGGGACACCATTTTATTTTTAAAATCCCAAACCAAGGAATTTTTGACTCTATTTTGATTTGTCTGCGACCAGAAATCTGAGTAAGGAATTCTGTTAACCCGGGAGAAGGTGTTAGGCATTCTCGAGTTCCGTGGTTCTAGCACGGTCGCATAACTATTAATATTTGGCCTAAAATATCTGATTGTTTACGTGTTTTAGCCTATTATGTGCTTAGCCTTTTAATTTTTAGCCGCTTTTGACATTTATGGAATTATCTTGAAAATAAGTCACGAGGACGTGCACTTGTCTTCTTTTGGACATATTACAATTACGCCACATGAAATTCACCCGCAATTGCAATACGTGATTTTAATATAGTTTTAAGTTGAGGTCGGGGACACGAGTTGTCGCAATCGAGTGTTGATTATGTCACGACCCAGAATCATAATCTAGGTCGTGATGGCGCCCAACGACGGGGTTAGGCAAGCCAATATGAATTACACTAAGTGTTACCCTTCCCATTTGATTAAACAAGTCAATATTTACCAATTTTAAGCAATTAAACATGATGATAGCTTGATATGAAAATAAAATCATAACACTACATAGCCAAAATAAAGCATATGAATGCCTATACAACCAAAAACCCAAAATTTACACTACGTGTGTGCCAGGAACTAGTGTCACGAGTATCGTGGGCATACTAACGGAATATACAAAGGATAATAATTTATACAAAACCACAGTCTGGATGAAATAGACGGGGAAAATAACAAAAGTAAATGAAACCCTATGGTGCTGCTGGGGATCGCCAGAGGAAGCAGCTCACCGTAAAGTCAAGTCCGCTACGGTCACTATCAAGATCTGGTCTGGTAACCAGCTGCACCAGCCTCAGAACATGTAAAGTTAAGTACAGAAGTGCAACATGAATACATATTAAAATAAATATGTACCTAGTGAGTATCCCGCCTAATCTCGAAGAAGTAGTGACGAGAGGTCGACTTGACACTCACTAAGGTCCAACAGCATGATATAACAATGAAAACCAAAAGCAGTAGGAATGTAAGACAGTGAGTAGCAATTATATATAAAGCACTGAAATCCAAGGAAATACTGGAACAATAACAATGACCACTTTCTTTCCCAAAAATATTTCATACAAGTAAAAATCCATGAAAACAATGCCAAATAATCATGCGCACACACGAATAAGACAACCGGCCAGAGTCATAAGGAAAAATAGCTATGCACTGCCGGGGATCGACCGGCGCAGCCCAAAAGTGCATGCTTACCATAATCATATCTAAATAGCTATGCACTGCCGGGGATCGACCGGCCCGTCCCAAAAGTGCATGCTTACCATAATCATATCTAAATAGCTATGCACTGCCGGGGATCGACCGGCCCGTCCCAAAAGTGCATGCTTACCATAATCATATCTACACACTGCCGGGGATCAACCGGCCCGTCCCAAAAGTGCGTCTTTCAATATAACCATATCATAACATAATACAACTTCGTCCATGCACTGCCGAGGATCGAACGGCCCGTACCAAGAGTGCATTCTTAATTATATCATCTCTGTGCACTGCCGGGGATCGACCGACCTGTCCCAAAAGTGCACCTTTCAATCCGCCGTGGCGTACGGCCCGCTCCCATAAGAGTGGGGGAAATCACACATTGCTCGCGGAATGTAAATTGTGAAGCGGTCACATGCACAAACAATATCTTATAAAACTTACTTTCCATAACAAATTCCTTTCAATTCAACAATTTCCTGAAGCCTCAAAGGAACAATATTATACAAAACATAATATCATAGTACATACGACGTCACAAGGAATCATATAAAGCATTACAAGGAAGCATATAAGGCATTACAAGGAAGCATATAAGGCATGATGTGGGCCTAACTACCCGGACATAACAATGATAGCTGTTATGTACGGACTCTCGCCACTTGGTGCGTATGTAGCCCCCAAACAATTTACACATAGCATATACATCACCTATGGGGACAATTCCCTTTTACAAGGTTAGAAAGGAGACTCACCTCGTGTCGAATCTACCCCCTGGACTACAATTGCGCACGAAACTCTGAACTCTACACCCGAGGACTCGCAACCAGCCAAAAGGTGTACAATTAAATCATTGCATGCACAATGTGGGAAATTATCTTACTTATTCAATAAAATCGCTATTCTTGACGAATTTCCTAATCCAACCCCAGGTCCGCATGTTCAATTCCGAAAAATTCTCGAAGGGATAACTCACCCATAGCCTAAGGATCATTAACGTGTAATTTCTACTTGAATTCATGGCCTAAAATGGAACATCACAAAATCCTCAAGAGCCCTAAAATTACTACCTAATTCCATGATTTTGGACAATTTAGTAGGGAATTTAACTAGGAATTAATGTTTGAAACTAGTGTTAGATAGGGAATTTACTTACCTCAAGTACTAGATTGAAGGCCCTCTTGGAAGCTCTCAAATAACACAAGGAAGAAGGTGGAAAAATGGAAGAAATGACTAAATCCCGTGTTTTAAATGAAATTTCACTGCCTGGACTACAGGGGTTCCGCACCTGCGGTCTCGCACCTGCGGAATTGGGCAAGAGGGGCTGGGGTCGCACCTGCGGAGCTGGAGACCGCACCTGCGGTTCCGCTCATGCGAAAGTGGAACCGCACCTGCGGAACCTTCGCACTTGCGAGGTTGTGACCGCAAGAGAGGTCCCGCACCTGCGGTTGGGCAACCGCACCTGCGGTCACACAAGATCAGGTGCACCAGCTGCATCTTCAGCTGGTTTTTGGCCTCGTGTGGTGTCCGGGAGGCACTAGGGCCCACCCGAGCCCCCGTCCAAAAATACCAACAAGTCCTAACTAATAATACGGACTCGATCGAGCCTTCGAAACACCCAAAACAACGCTAAATCTAAAAATCACCCCTCAAAACCCCTAGGATCAAACTTAAGGATTTCTAAGTTCTTGATTTCTATTACAACGCGCCGAACCGACCTATACTACTCGGAATGACCCCAGATTTTGCAGAGAAGTCATGAATGACATAACGAAACTATTCCCGGTTTCAGAATTTATTTCGGACCTCGGTAACATAAAATCACATTCGAAACCAAATTTCAAATTCTATGAAAATCTTCAAAACTTCATTAACTCTAAATTTCCCATTTTGATCCGAAACCCGTCAAATCAAGTTTGTTTCTTACCAAATTTCACAGATAAATTAAATAACATATATTGAACCTGTTCCGTGATCCGGAACCATAATACGGGCCCGACAACACAAGTTTCACATCGAGGTTCATTTTCATAAGCCTTTATTTTTTTCAGAAAACAATTTTCTTTAAAAATTCATTTCTCGGACTTGGGTTCTCGGAATTCAATTCCGGGCATACGCCCAAGTCCCATATTATCCTATGGACCTTACGGGTCCGTTTACCCAAAATGTTGACCAAAGTCAACTTTATTCAATTAATTATCATAAATTCAGCACTTTATCAAATTTCCACATAAAGGCTTCACGGCTACGCGCCTGGGCTGCGCACGCACATCGAGGTGAGATTAACAGAGGCTTTCGGGGCCTCAGAACACAGTCATAATTAAATTTACATAAGATGACCTTTTGGGTCATCACAATCTCCCTCTCTAAAACAAACGTTCGTTGTCGAACGGACGTAGAATCGTACCTTAAGTGTTGAATAGCTGCGGATACCTGCTCCGCAGGTCCTCCTCGGACTCTCAAGTCGCCTCATCGACTGGTTGGCCCCTTCACTGGACCTTTACGGCAGAAATTCTCTTAGACCTTAACTGGCGGTCCTGCCTATCAATAATAGCAACTGGCACCTCCTCGAAGCCCAACTTCTCATCTAATTGAATAGTGCTGAAATCAATCATGTGAGAGAAATCGGCATGATATCTCCGGAGCATGGATACATGAAAAACCGAATGAACTTCTGATAAGGCGGGAGGTAAAGCGAGCTCATAAGAAACCTCCCCGACTCGCCTCAACACCTCGAAAGGGCCTATAAACCTGGGGCTCAGTTTGCCCTTCTTCCTGAATCTCATAACGCCCTTCATCGGCGAAACCTTCAACATAACCTTATCTCCCTCCATAAATGCTACATCACGCACCCGCTGATCTGCGTAACTCTTCTGTATGGACTGAGCTGTGTGCAGCCTCTCCTGAATAATCTTCACCCTATCCAAAGCATCTCTCACCATATCTGTGCCATATAACTTGGCCTCGCCAGGCTCAAACCACCCGATAGGAGAACGACATCGCCGACCATATAAAGCCTTGAATGGAGCCATCTCGACGCTGGATTGATAGTTGTTATTGTATGCAAACTCCGCCAAAGGCAAGAACTGGTCCCACTGACCCCCAAAATCAAGCACACGTGCCCTGATCATATCCTCCAATATATGAACCGTACGCTCCGACTGACCATCAGTCTGAGGGTGAAATGTTGAGCTGAGATCTATCTGAGTGGCCATCTCACTATGCAATGCTCTCCAGAAGTGCGAGGTGAACGGAGGACCTCGATCTGATATAATGGACACCTGCACACCATGCAACCGGACTATATCCCGAATATAAATCTGAGCCAGCCTCTTTGTAGTATAAGTAGTGGCCATCGGAATGAAGTGCGCCGATTTGGTCAATCTATCCACAATGACCCAAACTGTGTCAACCTTCCGCAAAGTCTGTGGCAACCCAACCACGAAGTCCATAGTGATGTGCTCCCATTTCCACTCAGGATTGGGCATCTGCTGAAACAAGCCTCCTGGCCTCTGGTGCTCATACTTGATCTGCTGGCAATTGAGGAACCTAGCCAGAAACGTCACATTGTCTTTCTTCATCCGCCTCCACCAGTAGTGCTGCTTCAAATCACGGTACATCTTCGTCGTACCCGGACGAAAAGAATACCGAGAACTGTGGGCCTCTTCTATAATTCTCTTCCTTAGGCCATCAATATTAGGAACACATAAACGGCCTTGGAGCCTCAAAACACCATCCTCGCCCAAAGTAAACTCCTTGGCCCTGCCTTGGACCACTGTATCCCGAAGCTCTACAAGGCATGGATCATCAAACTGTCGAGCCTTAATCTCCCCCAACAATGAAGACTGAGCAACTACATGAGCCAAAACTCGACGAGGCTCCGAAAGGTCCAATCTCACAAGGCGATTGGCCAAGGACTGAATGTCCAAGGCTAAAGGTCTCTCCTCAGCTACAATGTAGGACAAGCTACCCATACTCACTGCCCTCCTGCTCAATGCTTCTGCTACTACATTCACCTTAGCCGGGTGATATAGAATAGTGAGATCATAGTCTTTTAACAACTCAAGCCATCTCCGTTGCCTCAAATTAAGGTCCTTTTGCTTAAACAAATGCTGCAAACTTCGGTGGTCTGTATAAACCTCACAAGACACACCATACAAGTAGTGCCTCCAAATTTTCAAAGCATGAACAATCGCTTCCAACTCCAAGTCATGCACATGATAATTATTTTCATGAACCTTCAGCTGGCGCGAAGCATAAGCAATAACCCTGCCATCCTGCATCAACACACATCCCAACCCAACGCGTGAAGCGTCGCAATACATAGTATACGTCCCAGAACAGGAAGGCAACGTCAGAACTGGTGCTGAGGTCAAAGCTAACTTGAGCTTATGAAATCTCGCCTCACACTCATCGGACCACCGAAACGGGGCATTTTTCTGAGTCAATCTGGTCAATGGAGCTGCAATAGAAGAGAACCCTTCAACGAAACGACGATAATAGCCCGCTAGGCCCAAGAAACTCTTCATCTCTATAGCTGAAGTAGGACGCGGTCAACTCTGAACCGCCTCAATCCTATAAGGATCAACCTTGATACCTTCTCCGGATACCACATGCCCCAAAAATGCCACGGAATCTAACCAGAACTCGCACTTGGAGAACTTAGCATACAACTTCTGTTCCCGCAAGGTCTGGAGCACAACTCTGAAATGCTGCTCATGCTCACCCAGGCTCCGCGAATAAATCAAGATGTCATCAATGAAGACGATGATGAAGGAATCAATATACGGCCTGAATACCCTATTTATCAAGTGCATGAATGTTATTGGGGCATTAGTTAAACCCAAGGACATCACCAGGAACTCATAATGGCCATATCTGGTACGAAATGCAGTCTTCAGAACATCTGAAGCCTGAATCTTCAACTGATGATAACCCGATCTCAAATCAACCTTGGAAAACACACGAGCACCCTGCAACTGGTCAAATAAATCATCGATGCGCGGCAGAGGATACTTATTCTTAATAGTAACCTTATTCAGCTGGCGGTAATCAATAAACATCCGCATAGACCCGTCCTTCTTCTTCACAAATAAGACTGGAGCACCACACGGCGACACACTCGGCCTGATGAACCCCTTAGCCAAAAACTCCTCAAGTTGCTCACTTAACTCTTTCAAATCCTTAGGAGCCATACGATACGGGGGAATGGAAATAGGCTGAGTATCTGGAGCTAAATCAATACAGAAATCAATATCTCGATCTGGAGGCATGCCTGGAAGATCTGAAGGAAATACGTCTGAAAACGCTCGTACCACCGGCACTGAATCAATGGTCGAAGACTCGGCGGTGGTGTCCCGCACATAAGCAAGGTAAGCCAAACAACCCTTCTCGACCATATGCCGAGCCTTCATGAAGGAAATGACTCGGCTGGATGCATTAACTGAAGAACCTCTCCACTATATCTTAGGCGACTCAGGCATGGCTAAAGTGACTGTCTTGGCATGGCAATCTAACACTACATAATAAGGAGATAGCCAATCCATGCCTAGGATAACCTCAAAAATCAATCATATCCCGCATTAAGAGATCTGCCCTAGTATCGAAACCGAAGAAAGTGATCACACAAGACTGATAGACTTGGTCTACCACCATAGACTCGCCCACAGGAGTGGACACATATATAGGAGAACCCAAGGACTCACGAGGGACATCCAGAAAATGAGCAAATAGTACTGAAACATATGAATACGTGGATCCTAGATCAAATAGTACCGAACCCTCTCTACCACATACTGACATAATACTTGTGATTACGGCGTCTGAGGCCACTGCATCTGATCTGGCCGGAATGGCATAAAATCTCGCTGAGACTCCTGAAGATTGAACTCCCCCAGAGTGAACAGGAACTAACTGACCTCCCCCTGACCGTCCTCACCCTCTAGGACAACCCTTGCCTACCCATCATCCACCTATAGGTGGCCGGACTGCTGGTGCTGGACCCATAGGCTGATAACCCTGCTGCACTGCCTTGCCCAGAAGCCTGGGACACTGTCTCTGCATATGACCTATATCTCCACACTCAAAGCAACCCCTAGGTACGATAGTTTGCTGCCCTGAAGAGGAAGACCCCTGAATAGCCAAGAAGCGATGTGGACCCTCGGGCATAGCACTGAAATAAGAACCGGAGGATCTCTGGCGACTGTAGTGACCACTGGGTGAACCCTGAGTGTCTGGAGGACGATAGGAACGCTCTGGCATGGCACTGAACTGAGGCCTCGCTGGACCACCTCGAAGAGGTAGTGGAGGTGCTGAATATGGAAGCATGCTGGGCGGACCACCCCCGAACTGACCTCTGCTCCTAGCCGGAGCATCCCTGAAATCCCCTGAGAACCTAGCCCTCGTCCCCCTGACCCTGCTGACCCTGTTCCCTGCTCCTCAACCGATACCCCTCAATCCGTCGAGCTATCTCAACTACAAGCTGGTAAGGAGTACCCATCTCTACCTCTCGGGCCATGGTGGCCCTAATATCTGAATGCAACCCGGCCACAAACCGCCGCACTCTCTCGGCATCGGTAGGCAATATCATAAGTGCATGGCGTGACAGCTTTGAAAATCTGGCCTCATAATCTGTCACTGTCATCTGCCCCTGCTCTAGCTGCTCAAACTGATGCTGCAACTCTTCCCTTTCAGAGGGTGGAATATATCTATCTAGAAACACCTGCACGAACTGATCCCAAGTGATAGGAGGAGAATCTGGTAGTCTGCTAGAATATATGACTGCCACCACCTGCGAGCTCTGTCCTTCAACTGAAATATGGTGAAATCCACTCCATGGGACTCCAAAATCCTCATGTTGTGCATTCTGTCCCTGCACCTATCGATGAAATCCTGAGCATCCTCACCCCGCTCACCCCAGAAGACTGGAAGGCGAAGTCGGGTCCATCTATCCAACATCTTCTGCTGGTCACCCTCTGCAACTGGCCTGGGCTCTAGGGCTACTACTACGGGCTGACCCCCACCCACGGGCTGTGTGCCCGGGGTATGACATACTGCTGCTGCCTGACATGTGGCCTAAGCGGTACGGGTCTGGACTCCCCCTACCGCCTGAGAAGTGGCAGGATCGGCTGGAAATAAACCAGCCTGGGACATAGTGTCCATGAATCTCAGCATACGGCCCATGACCTCCTGGAAGCCTGGCCCCATCATGAAATCCACTGGAGCAGGTGCTACTGGAGGCACCTCATCCTTCTCCTCCATAATAGGGTCCTCTGGTGGTGCCACTTGTATAGCTCTGGGACGCCCTCGTCCCCTACAGCGAGTAGGTGCTCTACCCCTGCCTCTACCCCAACCTCGTGTTGCGGGGGCAGCGGTATCTCCCGGACCAGAAACATCGGATGCACGCGTCCTCACCATCTGTGAGAGAATAGAAGAATAAGTTTGAGTACATCATAGATTTCACGACAGGATATGAATAAAGGGAGGTTTCCTAACACCCCGTAGCCTCCTGAAGATAAGTACAGACGTCTCCGTACCGATCCGCAAGACTCTACTGGGCCTGCCCGTGACTCGTAAGACTTACGTGAACCTAGGGCTCTGATACCACATTGTCACAACCCAGAATCCTAATCTAGGTCGTGATGGCGCCCAACGACGGGGTTAGGCAAGCCAATATGAATTACACTAAGTGTTACCCTTCCCATTTGATTAAACAAGTCAATATTTACCAATTTTAAGCAATTAAACATGATGATAGCTTGATATGAAAATAAAATCATAACGCTACATAGCCAAAATAAAGCATATGAATGCCTATACAACCCAAAACCCAAAATGTACACTACGTATGTGACACGAACTAGTGTCACGAGTATCTTGGGCATACTAACGGAATATACAAAGGATAATAATTTATACAAAACCACAGTCTGGATGAAATAGACGGGGAAAATAACAAAAGTAAATAAAACTCCATGGTGCTGATGGGGATCGCCAGAGGAAGTAGCTCACCGTGAAGTCAAGTCTGCTACGGTCACTATCAGGATCTGGTCTGGTAACCAGATGCACTAGCCTCAGAACCTGTACAGTTAAGTACAGAAGTGCAGCATGAGTACATATTATATGTACCCAGTGAGTATCCCGCCTAATCTCGAAGAAGTAGTGACGAGAGGTCGACTTGACACTCACTAAGGTCCAACAGCATGATATAACAATGATAAACAAAAGCAGTAGGAATGTAAGACAGTGAGTAGCAATTATATATAAAGCACATCAATCCAAGGAAATACTGGAACAATAACAATGGCCACTTTCTTTCCCAAAAATATCTCATACAAGTAAAAATCCATGAAAACAATTCCAAATAATCATGCGCACAAAGGAAAAAGACAATCGGTCGGAGTCATAAGGAAAAATAGCTATGCACTGCCGGGGATCGACCGGCCCGTCCCAAAAGTGCATGCTTACCATAACATATCTAAATAGCTATGCACTACCGAGATCGACCGGCCTATCCCAAAAGTGCGTCTTTCAATGTAACCATATCATAACATAGTACAACTTCATCCATGCACTGCCGAGGATCGAACGGCCCGTACCAAGAGTGCATTCTTAATTATATCATCTCTGTGCACTGCCAGGGATCGATCTGCCCGTCCCAAACGTGCACCTTTCAATCCACCGTGGTGTATGGCTCGCTCCCATATGAGTGGGGGAAATCACACATCGCTCGCGGAATGTAAATTGCGAAGCAGTCGCATGCACACATAATATTTTACAAAACTTACTTTCCATAACAAATTCTTTTCAATTCAACAATTTCCATAAAGCCTCAGAGGAACAATACTATACAAAACATGATCTCATAGTACCTACGAAGTCACAATGAGTCATATAAAGCATTATAAGGAAGCATATAAGGCATGATGTGGGCCTAACTACCCGGACATAACAATGATAGCCGCTACGTACGGACTCTCGTCACTTGGTGCGTACGTAGCCCCCAAACAATTTACACATAGCATATACATCACCTATGGGGATGATTCCCTCTTACATGGTTAGAAAGGAGACTCACCTCGTGTCAAATCTACCCCTCGGACCACAATTGCGCCCGAAACTCTAAACTCTACACCCGAGGACTCGCAACTAGCCAAAAGGTGTACAATTAAATCAATGCATGCACAATGTGGGAAATTATCTTAGTTATTCAATAAAATCGCTATTCTTGAAGAATTTCCTAATTCCAACCTCGGGTCCGCATGTTCAGTTCCGAAAAATTCTCGAAGGGATCACTCACCCATAGCCTAAGGATCATTAACATGTGTTTTCTACTTGAATTCATGGCCTAAAATGGAAAACCACAAAACCCTCAAGAGCCCTTAAATTACTACCTAATTCCATGATTTTGGACAATTTTGTAGGGAATTTAACTAGGAATTAATGTTTGAAACTAGTGTTAGATAGGGAATTTACTTACCTCAAGTACTAGGTTGAAGGCCCTCTTGGAAGCTCTCAAATAACACAAGGAAGAAGGCGGGAAAATGGAAGAAATGACTAAATCCCGTGTTTTAAATGAAATTTCACTGCCTGGCCTTCAGGGGTTCCGCACCTGCGGCTCGATGACCGCACCTGCAGTCTCGCACCTGTGGAATTGGGCAAGAGGGGTTGGGGTCGCACCTGCGGAGCTGGAGACCGCACCTGCGGTTCCGCTCCTGCGGAATGGGAACCGCACCTGCGGAACCTTCGCACCTGCGAGGCTAGGACCGCAGGAGAGGTCCCGCACCTGCGGCTGGGAAATCGCACCTCCGGTCACACCAGATCAGGTGCACCAGCTGCATCTTTAGTTGGTTTTTGGCCTTGTGTAGTGTCCGGGAGGCACCTGGGCCCACCCGAGCCCCCGTCCAAAAATACCAACAAGTCCTAACTAATAATACGGACTCGCTCGAGCGTTCAGAACACCCAAAACAACGCTAAATCTAAAAATCACCCCTCAAAACCCCTAGGATCAAACTGAAGGATTTCTATGTTCTTGATTTCTATTACAACGCGCCGGACCGACCTATACTACTCGGAATGACCGCTGATTTTGCAGACAAGTCATGAATGACATAACAGAACTATTTCCGGTCTCGGAATTTCATTCGGACCTCGGTAAGATAAAATCACATTCCAAACAAAATTTCAAATTCTATGAAAATCCTCAAAATTTCATTAACTCTAAATTTCCCATTTTGATCCGAAAACCGTCAAATTAAGTCAGTTTCTTACCAAATTTCACAGTTAACTTAAATAACATATATTGAACCTGTTTCGGGATCCGAAACCATAATACGGGCCCGACAACATAGGTTTCACGTCGAGGTTCATTTATATAAGCCTTTATTATTTTCTGAAAACAATTTTCTTTAAAAAAAAATTTCTCGAACTTGGGTCCTCGAAATTTGATTCCGGGCATACGCCCAAGTACCATATTTTCCTACGGACCTTCCGGGACCGCCAAATCACGGGTCCGGGTCTGTTTACCAAAAATGTTGACCAAAGT
Organism: Nicotiana undulata; assembly: GCA_005239495.1. Classification (NCBI taxonomy): domain Eukaryota; kingdom Viridiplantae; phylum Streptophyta; class Magnoliopsida; order Solanales; family Solanaceae; genus Nicotiana; species Nicotiana undulata. Next base: position 29,443 of record ML249520.1, on the reverse strand, counting down.
CAACTTTATTCAATTAATTATCATAAATTCAACTCTTTATCAAATTTCCACATAAAAGCTTCCCGGCTACGCGCCGGGCTGCGCACGGACATCGAGGTAAGAGTAACGGAGGCTTTCAGGCCTCGGAACATAGTCATAATTAAATTTACATAAGATGACCTTTTGGATCATCACAGATTACGTAATCGTAACGGTGGTCACGATGATTTAATTGCTTATTTGAAGCAAAACTATTATTCATTTGTTTTTCCAAAGTGTTTGTATTACTATCTAAAAGAGATATTTTTTGACCACATGGTACGTATGTGTTCAGAATCGTCTAAGACTAAATTAGCTAGTCAAACTTTTGATTGTATCTACAAAGGAAAAGAGCTCCACAAACTTTATAGCACAAAAATTCAGCAAGACGGACTTCAGACCAACAAGATGAGCAAAAGATTAACATGCAATACACACTACACGAATCTGATGAAATCACATGATTTAATAGGCAATTTCGAGTGGGTAGTATAAGATAAATCCATACATAATTGCTGTAAAGCAATCCAAAAGGACCATGACCATACACAACTAACAACATTGGCTTTAATATCAAGTGAAGTTCCATTAAGCTCACACTCAAACACGCCAATGATCTGCTGTAACAAGAAGATAGTGTAGCTATTTGAATCACAGACTATAGGACCATATTAAAGACTAGGAATAGTAATAATAGTTTCAACAACAGTAGTAGCAACTTTCTGTAATTCGAGCGGATGAATGAAGTTTAACATTGCTTTGTTCTTATGTATATTCTCTACGCCACTGACTAACTTAGAGGTTATATTTCACATGCCCAATTTTGATATGTGAAACACGAGAATGTTCAGCAAAACCTTATAATACACTTACGCTATTACTCCTTCAATCTTACTTAAGCGTAATTTTATGTAAAATTTTTATCCGAAAGATGCAGCAAATACAAGTTTCAGACTAAACTACACAACATGTATGACAGATAGAGGAAGAATCGTGCTCAAACATCAACTTAAACAACAAAATATACCGAATGCTAGGCATAAACATCACATGAGAGAAGTAGCATAGTTGAATTTTATAGAAGAAGGCAGAGAAGTTCGATTATACAGAAATTCAAAACTATACCGGTTCATAGATGTGTACCTAGACTTGGAATAAGCTGAAATATCCAATTAAAGGCAAATAACTGAAGAATGAAGCCCAGCACAAGCAGGAAATCAGCAATACGACAGCAAAACAGCAAACTCTGGCGAGGTCCAGCAACAACAGGACGGAAATAGCAATTTCTTCGAACTCAAACAACTTTTAAAAATCTAGAAGTTATACAAGCGAGGAATCAAAATTGAAATCAACATTCTAAACTCTCTTAGTTTTTCCCTTCATTTTCTGAAAATAGAAGTCGAATTTTCCAGAAATTCTTCTCATTTTTGAAACCTCTTTTGTGTTTTCAACATTCAAAATCTTTTAAAAAACTTTCAATTTTTTCTTCTTGCTTTTCATTTGTTGCTGAATGTCATTGTGTGTGTGAGGTCAAGATGAATGGGGTGGTTTTTTGGGTGAGCTCTGTGAGCGAGTCGCGACTGGTATGGGGACTTGGATTTGGAGGAAAACTATGGAGATCTGTTTCTTGGTTCAGCAAGAAAATCGGCAAGAAGGATGGGGAGGGGTCTAAGATTTTTGTCTCTAATGTCTATGTTGGGATGAGAGGTCCAGGAAGAAGCAGGGGAGGGGGAAATGACGCAGCTCTTCCGGATTAGGTCTAGGTCCTCCCCCAAAACGATTAGGTTTTTATTTCAGATATAAGGGGGAAGGGGTACGAAACTATGTCGTTTGGTTTGTGGGGGGTGCTGGGCCGGTTTTATTTTGGGCTGGGTGTAGAGATCGAGTTTGGGCCTGGGCAGGCCAGCTCAGGTCCCTTTTTAGACTCCTAAACCTTAAACTAAGCTAATTAATTAAATTAAGATAAAATGTAACAATTAATTCTAAACTAATTTTGCTATTCAATTATACGTTAATTAATTATATTCACACCATTCAATTTACCCTTAATCATTTAAAAGCAATTTTTCACAATTTTGTTGAAAGAAATAATTAAATTAAAAATTTAAACATTACCTGACTTTATATCAAATAATGATATTCATTTAAGTAACAATTAAGGCTAGGCACCTAATTATGCCACTTTAAACCATTTATACATTTAAATGACGAATTATGGCTACTTCATGCAGAATTAATTCACAAATAGCGCTAAATTTCAACGAAAATTCATAAAACCAACTACTTTATTGAGATTTTTGTAGGATTATATCGTAGGTAAAAATCACGTGCTCACAGTTGCCCCTCTTTGCTCGGAAACACGAAGAGTTTTCGGGCAAAGACAAAGTGAGTAGTCATAAACGACTTTACCCATTCATATGCTCCATTGTGAAGCGTTTTGAAAAAGGTTTGACCGCACCTTTCTTCGGAGGTTGCCTACATATCCTTGGCTATAAAGGAATCAGGTCAGTGTAGTTCTGGAAGTTTTGGTAGCTGGGACTACCGGGAAGCTGTGATTTCACTGCATTTGCTGCTGCTTACTGCTTGTTGAGCTCCTTATTATACCAAAATCAAAATGAAAAAGACTAAACTAAATCTATCAACTATGAGTTACAAGAATCCTATCTATTAGTCTACTGAAGCATGATCTTGAATCTTGGCTACTTTTATACAGACTTTATCTGGACCTTAATGCTTGTTAGTTGTAGGCGCTGGTTAAATCTTCTTCAGCATTTCGGATCAAGAAGGGACATGCACCGCTTGTGACTTCAGTCTTGTCTTGAGCGGTCCACATCTTTTCCGCTTCTGTACTTTGGATTCGATCTTCTCTTTCCTCTTTTGTTTTATCATTTTGGATCGAAACTTCTTCTTTTGGTCTTCTCGAGTTCCAATGTCCTAAAAATGTAATCTGCAAAAAAATCAAAACAAGCGAACGAAATATTCTGCCCCAATTTTCACTAAGAAAATTTCGTGAGTTATTGTAAGGAAATCTACACTATTTTGTTATTGAAAGCGGTGAAAAACCAGGAGCAGTGTACCCGGAGTTATTGTAGACTAGGGAGTGGATACCCTATATCTCAACGCAAGACCAACTAAGGGTTGGAGACCCTATGTTGCAAAAAAAAATCAACTAGAGATTGTATGCCATATTTGAAAAGAAATCAATTAGGGAATGTATACCCTTAATTGGAAAAGAAACATCAATTAGGGAATGTATACCCTTAATTGGCATCAACTAGGGAGCGTGTACCCCCATGTCGGGAAAAAACAAATTAGTGAGTGTATACCCTTAATTGGAAAAGCAAACATCAATTAGGGAATGTATACCCTTAACTGGGAAAAAACGCATCAATTAGGGAATGTATACCCTTAATTGGAAAAGAAATCATCAATTAGGGAATGTATACCTTTAATTGGCAAAGGAAACATCAATTAGGGAATGTATACCCTTAATTGGAAAAGGAAACATCAATTAGGGAATGTATACCCTTAATTGGAAAAGAACATCAATTAGGGAGTGTATACCCTTAATTGGCATCGACTAGGGAGCGTGTGCCCCCATGTCGAGAAAAGAAAATCTATTAGGGAATGTATACTCTTAACTAGAAAAGAACATCAATTAGGGAGTGTATACCCTTAATATGAAAAAAGTGTAGCTAGGGTTTGGAGACCCTATACCACTTCAGGTTTGAGCTATTTTCAACATTTGTTTTTTGAATAAATACGGGAAAGGATTTTTTGGAGAAAACTTCCTTTTTGCAGTTATTGCTGCAAAGCTGCTTCTAGCTCTTACGCCCTTTCTTTTGGTTGCACCTGCTTTTGCACGGTTGCTTTTGAGTTGCACTTGTTTCACATTTTCAAACAAAGAACAGTTTGTTAGTTTGACACGGTGGTTGGTTTTGTGGCCTTGATTGTTTCAAGCTTCTTGATCTCAGCCCCTTTGATGAAGATCTCAACTGTTTGCTTGTTTGCTGGTTGGGGATTGGGTTTCATCTCTAATCCCGGGGACCTTGGCTTTCCAGTTTTTACCATGGCGATCGGTCACGTAGGACCCAACATTTTATTTTGCCTTTGTAGGCCTTTCACTTGCTTTCCTTTTGGGTTTCCAGAGTATCGGGGGGAGTTTTGGCCCCTCAAATTCTGCTGCAGCGGTTAGTCGCGGGACTTAACCTTTCCAACTTTATTTCGCCTTTATTGGCTTTTCATTTATGACTTTTCTTCCAACTTTAACTTTAGGGCATTTGGAATATTTCGGGTTTTCAAACCTTGCCGAGAGGGTTAGTCACGTGGGACTCAACCTTTCACTTCATTCGTCTTTATAGGCATTTCAATTTGATTTTCTCCTTCCAAGGGTTTTTGAGTTTGAAGCATCAACCGCTATGGCTAGTCGAGATCGAATCGATGCCCCTGACGAGTCTCGGTGCCTTTTTCATATTAGCCCGTGTCAAATGAGAGCCCTGTAAATAAGTCTTGCCATCCTTTCTTTGCCTTAGTTTAGGAACAGAGTTAGACCGAAAGGGATTCAAAATAAAATTAAATGACAGAATGGACAATGAATTTAAACAAGAGGTGTCCCTTTTGGGGAAAGGAAAGGACTTATCTGGAGTGCATGCGGACTTCAATGAACATGACATGCCTTTTGGACTGGATGCATGATCCGTGTAAACCGTCCGACTCTCAGAAATTCATCACAACTATTACCTCGAGATTGAGAAACCTTGCCACGGAAATGTTTCCATGTGAGTGACCAATTATCCTCTTTTCGATCAGTGGTGCCCTTTGCGGGTTTTAACCGACTAACCTCTCTCATTTCTCTTCTTACCGTTGCCTCATGGTGCCCGTGTGGGTTTTTACCGATGAGACTCTCTCATTTTCATTTTTTCTTCTTACCGTCGCCTCACGGTGCCCGTGTGGGTTTTCACCGATAAGACTCTCTCATTTCGATTTCTCACATTTGCTTGTATTAGATCCAAACAACTGTATCCTCCATTTTTGGACATCTTTGCCGATTGATCGGAAGGACTTGAACAGGATTTTGGGTAAAAAGAATTTGGGCTGAATTACAACTGTCACGACCCAAAATCTATGGGTTATGATGGCGTTGGACACCACTGTCAGGCAAGCCGACCCCTTAATCAGTTGGAACACTTTCCTGTTTAACATCTTAGAATCGAAGACTCTTCTTGCATTTTCATTACTAAATAAATAAATTTCGTAATTTAAATACGGCAAGAAACCAACTTAATACAAAAAAAGAAATACCAAAACATCCCTAGAACCCGGTGACACAAGTCCATGAGCAATTTCTAAGAATTTATACAATTATACAACTCTTGTCCGAGATTTTAAATTGGACAAAGGCAATATAGATAAAAGCGTAGGGACATAGAAGGGAGACTCTGCCAGCTGCGGAACGCCACCGGAACAATGCAACCTGAGTAAGTCTCTGAATCAATCACTGCACTATGAGGGTACCTGTGCAACAAAATGCACAGAAAGTGTAGCATGAGTACATATACATATATGTACCCAGTGAGTATCCCGTCTAATCTCGAAGAGGTAGTGACGAGAGGTTGACTTGACACTCACTAAGGTCCAACAGTATGATACAATTATGATAAAACAAATAAGAGCAGAAGACATGTAAGACAGTGAGTAGCAATTATGTATAAAGCACGAAAATCCAAGTAAATACTGGAACAATAACAATGGCCACTTTATTTCCCCCAAATATCCAATACAAGTCAACATCCATGACACAATGCCAAATAATCATGCGCACACAGGAATAAGACAACCGGCCGGAGTCATAAGGAAAAATAGCTATGCACTGCTGAGGATCGAACGACCTGTCCCAAAAGTGCATGCTTACCATAGTCATATTGCGCACTGCCGAGGATCGATCGGCCCATCCCAAAAGTGCGTCTTTCAAGGTAACCATATCATAACATAGTACAACTTCGTCCATGCACTGCCGAGGATCGAACGACCCGTACCAAAAGTGCATTCTCAATTATATCATCTTTGTGCACTGTCGAGGATCGATCGGCCCGTCCCAAAAGTGCACCTTTCAATCTGCCGTGGCGTACGACCCGCTCCGATGAGAGTGGGGAAAATCACACATCGCTCGCGGAATGTAAATTGCGAAGCGGTCACATGCACACACAATAACATATAAAACTTACTTCACATAACCAATTCCTTTCAATTCCACCAATTTCCATAAAGTCTTAGAGAAAAGCAATATCACGCAAAATCATGAGTTCATACAATATATGTCATTTGCAAGAAAGAGTATAAGGCGTGATGTGGCCCTAAAATTTCACGACATGGCACAATTTATTTTTATATTACTTTCCGTAAGATAATTTCTTTTCTATTATTTAAATTCCATAAATGTCAGAGGAACAAAAACTACACATATAATCAGGGCTCATAACATATAGTTCATTACGAGTAGAAAACAGAGCATGATGTGGGGCCTAACTACCCAGACATAGCAATAATAGCCGCTACGCACAGATTCTCGTCACTTGGTGCGTACGTAGACCCCACAAACAATTACACACAGCACATAGAACACCTATGGGGACAATTCCCTCTTACAAGGTTAGAAAGGAGACTCACCTCACTCCGAAGATCCATACCCGACTTCCAAGCCTCTATGACGACTCCAATGGATGCACGATGTCCCAAAACTACCAAATAACGGCAATTCAATGAAAATATACTATCATATTTGCTAAAAATTCAGATTATATAATTTCCCAACTCCGCTCAAGGAATTGACCAAAATGCCCTCGGGCCCACATGCCTGGATTCCGAAATTTCTTGAAGATAAATTCTACCCATACCTTTACTAACTCAAATATACAATTTGTTACAATTTTCATGCTCAAATTCATGGCTAAAATCAAATTTTATCAATTCTAAGTTTCCTTGCAATTTTTCCACAATTTTCCTAATTTCTCATATCAAATCTATGTAATAAATCTTGTATTTAACTTGGAAATAAGTAGAAACAACTTACCTTTGATGCTTGATGAAACCCCCCTTGAAATGCTCTCCAAAACCATCCAAGCCAAATGAAGGAAATGGCAAAAATTCGTGTTTAAAGAATCTGCCCCTGCTTCATCAAGTTGTACCTTGCACTTGTGCTGCACAGGTTGTAAATCCTATTAAAAAATTTCTTTGTTGAACAACTTATGTTAAAACACCCATAACTTCTTGTAGAAATATCCAAATAACAAATGGTTTGAGTATATAGAAACTAGACTAGAAGATCTTTAATTTAATAGGTTGTACACCATATAAATCTTTATTTATTACGAGTTATGAGCTTCTAAAGTCGGCTCCACGCATCAGAAAATTCTGGCAAAACTGCCCCACCAGCCATCTTCAATCGATCATATCGTTTTGCACAAAACTCCAAATAACAAATCATTTAACGTTATGAAAACTAGACTTCAAGATCTACAACTTTCATGTTTTGCAAATTTTCAGATTCCTTATATATTATTAAATATACGCTTCTGAAGTTAGCTCTTCGACGCACAATTTGCTGTCAAAAAAATGCAGCAGAAATTATCTGCAATTTTTCCTTTTTTTTTTGTCCGAAATTTATTCTGTTAACCTTCCGAAATACACCCGAGGCCCTCGGGACTTTAACCAATTATACCAACATGTCCCAAAACATGATACGAACTTGCTCGAGGCCTCAAATCACATCAAAACAACGCCGAAATCTCGAATCGCACTAAAATTCTAACTTTATGAACTTTAAAATTTCAAACGTCTACATCCGATGTTGAAACCTATCAAATCACGTCCGATTGACTCCAAATTTTGCACACAAGTCATATTCGACATTACGGACCTGCTCCAACTTTCGAATTGGAATATGACCCCGATATCAAAAAGTCAAACTCTCGGTCAAACATCTCAAAAACCTTCAAATTTCTATCTTTAGCCAAATGACTTCAAAATGACCTCCGGACACCCGAATTCACTTCCGATCGCGCTCCCAACTCCAGAATCACCATACGGAGCTATTCCCAAACTCGGAATACCAAACGGACATAAATATCATTGAAATGCGCTTGAAGCCAAACTTAGGAAATTTCTTCAAAAATGCTGACTTTCACAATATACACCGAAACGCTCTCGGGTTATCCAAATCCCGATCCAGACATACTCCCAAGTACGAAATCACCATATGAACCTGCTGGAACCTTTGGATCCTGATTCCGAGGTTGTTTACTCGAAATTTCAATCTTACTCAATTTCTTAAACTTAAGGCTTCTAAAATGAGAATTTTTCTTTCAATTTAACTCTGAACCTCCTGAATTTCAATTCTGACCATACACACAAGTCACAATACCCGAAATCAAGTTTTTCATGACTCCCAACTACTGAACGACATGCTGAATATCAAAACGACCGGTCGGGTCGTTACAACAACTTTAGAACCTTTCAGGCGACACATCGCCAAACATATCATAACTTCTGCCCCTAGTTTCACTTTTGGGGAAATTTGGATTTTTATTTTGGTGTGACTGAACCCCAGGGAGAGGCTGCCTTCATATCCTTTCGGAATCAAGTCCGATGTAGTTCAGGGAAACATTTTTGTTTTTGTTTTTGTTTTGGTTTTGGTTTTGATTTTTATTTTGTTTTTTCCTTTTTTTTTCTCTTTCTTTTGCTTTCCTTGTTCTCTTTTTCTTTTCATTTAATTTTTTTTTGTTGCTCTTTTTTTCTTTTCGTTTTTTTTTCAACAACACTTTCACGTTTCAAAGAGGGTAATCAAAGGAAGGTAACCGACTCAAAGGGTTGGCGAAAGGGGTAATAGTTTTTGGATAGCGAGACTGAAAGCCTTCGTCATCTCAATAGGAGAACCTTTAATACTATATGGAGGATCAAACATAGTACCTTTTGACTGCACCTGCGTTGACAGTTGTTTCTGGACATTTCCTTCGAGCCCCAAGTACAACACACTCTTTTGGCAGTACTCTTGTTGCAGTGCATAGACCTTTCCAATCTGAACCAATTTTGCTTTGGCTATTCCGATTCATTGTTTTATTTCCTTTACCAAACTTCATTTGCATTTCTGATCCTTGATTTATTATTTCTAACCCTGACGGCGTTTTAAGATCTTTTGACTGCACCTGCGTTCAGAGTTTTGTCGGGGACAATTTCTTCGATGTATCCCAAGCACAAACGCACTCTATTGGTAGTACTCTTGTAGTAATGTATAGACCTTTCTAATCTGAACCAATTTTCCTTTGGTTATCCTGATTGTTTTATTTCGTTGATCTTACTTTATTTGCATTCTGACTCTTGACTCATTATTTCGGAGTCTGACAGCGTTTTAAGATCTGGGCATGAAGTCCGCAGGCATGTCATGTTATTGAAATATGCATTTAAACAGAACTGAAAGTACCATAAGAAAAAAGACAAGATTAAGAAAAGAGACATTCTTGGAAAATGAAATATTAAATCCATTTGATTTTTGATTTTTGATTTTTTGATTGATTTTTTTTTAAAAATTTAAAGATAGAAGGGTTTACAATCGAAAGTAAGAAAATAAAGTAAAACATCCGGATCACACCCTGAGATAATCCGGATGCAGAAAGGATATCAAGACTGGCTACCGATACTCCCATCTGATGGGGGAACTTTCAGGCTTGGCAACCGTTTTCTGGTTTTTCTTCTGTCTCGAAAATGGCTGCAATGGACTTCAGTGCCGGATCAAATTCCTCATCTTTATAAATCATTCTGACTACTGGCCCAGTGTGAGCATACATGGGGTTATTCATCGTATTTGGGTCTTCTTCACCCCCAAGCACTATTGCCTGGACCTCGATGTGGACTTCCATTGTTCTTTTTAAAGTCCAACAATTTTTAGTGTTATGCCCCACTGCTCCAGAGTGGTTGCATCAACCCGGTGCGAGGGGGACTCGGGGTTCGTCCCTGTTCGGGGCCACTGGTTGTAGCATACCTGTCCTGACCAACTTTTGGAAGAAGCTAGAGTATGATTCACCAATAGGGGTGAATTGATTCTTTTGGAAAGGCTCTCTTGGGCGCGGATTGTATTGGAAAACATTTGATTGAGGATTATATGGAGCGTGGTAAGGATGGGCATTTCTGGGAAGTGGAGCTCGGTTTTGGGTATAATTTTGTGGCCCCGTGTAAGATTGCACGTTCATTACCGCATAGGGAGGCGGTGCCACGACATATGTTGCATCATCTTGATAGGGATAATAGTGTTGGGGAACTTTAGGAAGCATATATGATTGGTTGAATTCCCTGTGGGCCCCCTTTGAGCTCGAAGTCATCATGGCTCCCTCTTCTATCTCGTTTCTGCTTATCCAACCCTCGACTCATTCTGAACAGCATGTGATGCAGCCTTAAAAGCAGCTTGACTCAAAATTCGACCTGTTTCTAAACCATTCTCGACCATCTCCCCAATTTTGATAGCCTCGGAGAACGGTCCACCCATAGCAGACATCATGTTCTGGAAATAGTCTGCCTCTTGGGCTCGTAGGAAGACCGTAACCATTTCAGTTTCGTCCACGGGGGGCTTTACTCGGGCGTCTTGCTCGCGCCATTTGACAGCATATTTGCGAAAGCGTTCCGCATTTTTCTTTTTCAAATTGGAAAAAAAGTTCCTGTTGGGAGCGATGTCCACATTATATTGGAACTGGCGGACAAAGTCTCGGGCCAAATCGTCTTACACATGCCAATGAGTAATTTCTTGATCCATATACCATTCAGAAGCGATCCCGATGAGGCTTTCTCCGAAATAGTCCATTAGTAACTCATCTTTTCCACCATCATCCCTCAGCTGGTTACAATATCATTTTAAGTGAGCTATCAGGTCTCCGTGCCCGTCATATTTTCCAAACTTTGGCATCTTGAAACCAACCGGCAAGTGAACATGTGGAAACATGCATAAATCGGAGTAGGAGAGGCTCTTCTGACCACTCAAACCTTGTATGTTCTTTACGCTTTGCTCTAAGCTTCTCATCTTCCGAGCCATTTCTTCCTGCGCGGGGTTTCTCATTGCTCTTTGTTGACCCATAAGAGACTCATATTGCGGGTTTCGAGGGTAAGAGTTTGGCTTGGGCACTATTGGATGTGTTGTAGTGGAGATTAGTGGTACAACGAACATTGCTCTCGAGGCTCTTGACTCCGGCGCCTGGAGGTGAGCTACAAAAGGCATTCCGGGGCCATTAGACGATATTAGAGGGTGCCCACATGGGATGAGTGGGTCGGGCACAAGGATGTTGGAAAGCCCATCTAAACTGGGAATCAACTCAGGAAAACCAGGGATTCCACTTGGCGGTTCCCTACCGTTAGACCAGGCGTCCCACATTTCCAACATGCCGCGACGCAACATTCTATTTTCTTCAGCAATTGCTGATTCTGGCTGCAGAATAGCCGATGACGGGCTATCCTCAGGACCGATGATCGGTAGAGTGATCGCGGAGGTTATTCATGCCTTTGGATTTTGTGAAGGATGGGAGTCTAGATTACCGACAAAACCAACCACCAAAACCTGGCTAATTTGCACACCAAAACAACCTTGTTAGTCTTGAGACATTTAACATATAGGAAATCGCATTTTGGGATGCAATGCACCTAACAGTTAAACGCTTTTATCATGTGTTTGAACGATTGCATGTTTCATCCTGGCCTTTAAATGTCCCTTTCAAATTTTATCTCTCCCTCATTTTTTGAATTTTCCATATCTCGTTTTCTTTTCTCTTCTCTTTTTGTTATTTTCACTCTTTGTTTTTCTCAGTTATTTTATTTTTGTCACTCTTTTATTTTTTCTTTTTTTTTTCATTTCTTTTCACTCTTTTCTCAATTTTGTTTCCTTTTTCGTATTTATTTATTTTTCACTCAATTTATTTATGGCTATGATCGAATCCGATGGAGATTTCCTACGTATCATGACGCCGCATGAATCAGATCTTGCGTAGTTCGGGAAGATGGATTAAATAAAATAATCCTTTTTTGAATTTCGTTTATTAATGTTTTTTTATATTTTTGAAAGTGATGCTTTAAAAGAAGAAAGAAAAATATTTTTGGCTCTTTTTTTTCTTTTTCTCTTTCTTTTTTATTTACTTTTATAAAACTCAGAAACATTTTTTTGAATTTTTGAGGGTCAAATTGGGTTAAAGGACTCAGAATTTACATTTCACACCACAAACTCAATATTTGGAGCTCTGTTAGCATATATACATATACGAAGATAGGAAAATCTGACACTTCCCAAGGACAAAGCTAAAGAGCATAATTTCATAACTCTGGATCGGAATTGCAAATTAAAATTAAATTACAAATAAGTAGCACTCCAACTTGAGAATTAAAAGGGAAAGATGGATTATGTAGACATAAATAGCTCTCCAACTTGTAAAATTAAAGACAAACATTTGGAATATCACATCACCTTCAACTATGCAGAAGGAAACCTACTCTATCTGCCACATATTCTACAAATAACTTATCTTAAGAATTCCTCACAATACTATCTCACTATTGGTCTAGGAAGGTCCTCACGTTGCTATCTCAATTCTCATGTGGCAGTCTCCTCCATCAAAGCAAAAAATTTACCAAGACATAAAACACACGACTGGAACCCATGCTTTTGCATAGGAAGACAAGCTTATCATTGAACAAAAACCAGAATACATTTAAGCTTTGTGTATGTATCCTTAGAATCCTAAAGCTTAATTAAGTTCACATTGAAATGCCCTTTCTTATCTTCTGTCTTATATGTGCTACTGTACCTACTTCATTTCCCCTATATTTCCATCGAACCCATATGAACATGATCTATTTTGAGATAATACTGAAGAATTTGAACTTCCACTGAAGACATTCAAATAAAATATTATTGATTATGTTGACATATGAAGTTCATATAAATTCATTGTGGTCAAGGGGAAAGCATGATAAAATATTGTTAAAGGTCATCCTCTTACATCTTTCTTTCACAAGATATAGTGTGAAACCTATATAATAGTAATTGATTTCATATTACTAGTGGATAGTACCAAGAAGCAGTAAACTTACCTATTGAATCTTGGTATGTATGCATTTTTGTTGTGTCTTGCTTTAGGATTCTAAAGATATTCTAATTAATTCAAGACTAAAAAAAGGAGAAAGAATGCTTGAAAACATACATCTCATTGCCAACATGACTTTTAGCTTTATTTCTTTTTGTCAAAGAGCAAGTTGACGGAGTATGTGTTGCCTTTCTGTGCAGCAGCTTTCATACGATTTGCACCAATCTTGTCCATAACAGTTGCTGGCATTACTGCACCAAATACATAATAGCAAGCACAGGATAAAAAAATGATTCAACAATTGCAGTGAGTACTTAAAAGTTTTTGTTTGAACTGTTGTTGCCACTTCTTCTAAATTTGCAACTTTATTTTTGGAAGCGACAGAAAAATAAAAATAAAACGCCTAAATGTGCTTCTTCTTAGTAGAACTGAATGGAGACTCTCAACTCGTGGCTTGCAATCTGTTCATATTGAATTCCCTCGAAGTCTACAGTTGCTGAGTAATCACATAATAACTCAAACTCAAAGGAAAAATCCAAGCCACCTACCAGAACTTAGGACATCAAAATATCCACTGATACAAAACAAAAAGGGGCTCCATAAGTTAATGAATCACAAAAAAATCAGTACACTTCCCTTCAGAAGTTTGGATCCTCAGCATTTCTTCAGCAGCTTGAAGAGCATAGCCAACTATCTTTGAGAAGGCAGTTGATGCCGAAGAACCACCTCAGGCGGAATCTGCTCATTCTTCATCTAGCAACTCGAATTATCTTGAAAAGAAACTGCGAACTTGATAAAACTGTCAGAAGTATGCATCAGAGATAAAACTGTGCCAAACATATGCATCATCTAGAGATTTAAAAATAGATTAAGCTGACCCCTTGCAGCATTTCCCCTCAGATGTTGGAGAAGCTCGACCACAATCTCCTGAATATAAGCACGTGAAGGAACATCTTTGCCTTCTCCAGTCTCCTTACCACCCTCGTTACAAGAAACGGGTGGTCACAACATTGACGAAGCCGCAAAAGCAACTCCAATATAGAAGCATAGTTGTTGAGAACTCGTCCTTGCTCAACAAACTGATCAAACTTCACCTTGGATCTTTTATATAATGCACCATAGAAGTCGGGCTCTACTTCTGTTAGTTCACAATATGTCACTTGAATATCTGCTGGTGGTAGAACTAAAATTGGTCTGCCTTCCCTGTCTGTACTAGACTTTGTTCTCCTCAACATGATCGATCTTAAAATGTGTTTAACCAACTTTAGCCCCCTCTCATCTCCCTCCTCAAAAGGTTTCTTAACAAGTTTATTCCACCATGCCCAGTTCACTACTAGAAAATGAGCCTACGGCAACAATTTTTTAGCAACGGTTCGCAAACTTATGCATTTGGAGTAGAACATTTGCTTTATGGATATTATTTGCTTGATGAAAAATATATATAATTAATAGTTTCATTTTATGAGTTATTTAAATTTTAGTGTTATTGTAATTTACTATATATATAAATATTTATTTATAGCAGGGGATATATTTTTGTTTCAACTGAACTATTACAATAGCCTACAAGAACCGTTCCAATAGGACACAAAATGGAGTTCCATGATATAATGCAAACCGTTGCAATAGGTCATATAAACCATTACATAATGGCCTGTAAGTTGTTCCCAGACAAAAAAAACCGTTGCAATAGGGTAAAGGAACCGTTGTTATATCCATAAACAACCGTAACAATATCTTACATAGTGTTGCATTAAATAATATGATAAAGTTTAAGAACCGTTCCATACACACTATAGGAAAATTTTCAAACCGTTCCAATTGGAAAATATAACTGTTTTAACAGGGAAAGGGAAAACCGTTGCGATAGACGCATCTATAACCACAGAGATGCAAACCGTTGCAAGAACCGTTCCCATAGACCTATTGGTACGGGGGCTGATTGAACGGTCTGTAAACCGTTCCCATATCGCTATGGCAACGGTTAGATAGTCTGTGGGAACGGGTTTCCAACCGTTACCGTAGGCCAATTTTTTAATAGTGGTTCCCCCATGGTTCGAACCTCAAAAATCTGAGAAGACTGTACATATCCTCCAGATTGTTCTGGATAGGGGTACCAGTAAGACACCACCGATGGTCAGCAATAAGAGCAGCAACAACATTGGAGATTTGGCTTTTAGAATATTTGATAGTATGTGCCTCATACTTACTTGTCCACATATGTCTAGTGACACCTCTATACTGAGAAGTTCTCTGACCAAATGTATCAATAGATTTCCTATGAACAAGTTGTTTTTGAACAACTTTTCCAGAAGCCCTTTTCTTTGTTTCAATGGCTACACATTCCAACTCATTAGGAGAAATTTGTCTTTGAGTAACACAGCTAGATTGAGAACCACGATTCATAGACAAGCTCAAAGACTGCAAATCATTACCACCCACTGTACAACCACCAGAACAAGAAGTACCACCACCACCTGCACCAACCATACTACTACAAGCTGCATTTACATGTTGGTCAATAACATAGTGTCCCTAACTTTTCAATTCATTTCCAGAAACTGCAGTAATTTGGGCATCACAGTTTGAATTTTGAGTTGGTTTTGTTTCTTCTAATACTGATTCTTCATACATGCCATGACAATGCATGGGAGAATAATAGCCTTCATTTTGGTGATAGTATAAGTTGTCTAAGCTTAGAGCCATAACTTCCCTCTCATGATTTCCATATTGAATTGCACCACCTAAAAAGTCTTCAAGCTTAGGTGATGAAGAACTTGGCACCATAGCATCTGCATGAGAACTTGAGAGATATTCCACAATACAAAGAGAGACATCAGATTTGAGAGGCATAACAGATAAAGAGGAGTGGTCAAATGGATTATTTTCTCCCTGCATGCGATGTAAAAATACGCAGCCTCAACTTGCTCTTTCCTACGCCCCGTTGTGAAATTCCTCCCAACTTTTATCGTATAGAAGACCAAAGTTGGACGAGTAATTGAATCGCCACCATGAATCCCTATAAGGCTGTGGGTGTTTGGTGCTAGATGTCTCCACCTCAATGTCCTGCATATTTTCCTGGGAAGATTCTTGTTCCTCCTCGAGCTAATGTTTTTGCCTACCCTTAACTTCCTCTCATTGGATTGAGTGCAAGGCACTAATACCACCAACTGGGAAGTCATTGCAGGGTGTAACAAAGAAGCACGAACTGAACCTTGTTGAGGAGTGTAGTACTGTCCCTACGGTTTCCTGTATTCCATAATGCATCCTTGACTCTCTTTTGTTTGCCCAAGCTCCCACAGTATACTATCAATTGCAACAAATAACTGGCCATCAATTTTGTGCATATGACTTTGAAGAATAACTGATCATTTGATCTCCACAAATCCCATATCTGGGACAATGCTTGGGTGTCCTAGTACTAACATGTGTTGTACTATGAATGACAACACCCTCTGCTTCTGACTCCCACACAATGAGGTTAAGGATTTTGGATCGGTATCTCCGTGCTTCCATGTTGATGCCTACTATCAATACCCCTTCAAGGGATTGAAGGGAGTCTGTTAACACCACCCTTTGAAGGTGTATTAAATAGTAGGACATGGGTGTAGTATCATTCCCTGGAAAACAAAACACAAAGTTAGAAAAGTCTCAATCACCACATCCTCCTTCCATAGAATTTGGACATGATGATCAGCAGCAACTCCTGTTGATCCTCTTGCCCAGTTTCCTGTATGTCCAGTTTCTCATTCCATATTTCATAATGTTTCTGGGTAACTTTCTCTTCTCTTGTTTCAAAAATATTTATTATTTATTTTTTGGATTTCGAAAATTGGGAAATAAAAAGGTAAAAAATATTTTTGTATTTTGATTTATCCCTTTTTTTTTATGAAGAAAAAAAAAATTTGGGTTCTAAACCTTTTATTATTGTTATTATTATTATAATCTTTTATTCGTTTGGAATTTCCTAAGAAAATACTCCTAAAGAAGGAATTAAAGAAAAATATTTTCTTTGGATTTTTGTTTGTTTTTTTTTATATTGGGGGCCGGAACCGATGAGGTTTGCCTACGTATCTCACATCCGGTGAGAATCAGACCCGCGTAGTTGGGACGTTTTGACGAAATCGGGTAAACAAAACTTTTTGGAGACATTCACTTATTTTCTATCTTTTTAGACAGAGTTTCATATTTTGAATAACCACTCTCACTCTTGGTTTTTTTTTATTCTCCTTTTTTTCCTATTGTTGATACCCAATTTTTCTTCAAATTATTTTCAAACTTGTATATAAGCTTTCAAAATCACTCTTTGCAATAATGAGTATTTCTCCTAATTTTTTCATATTTCTATCTAAGTTATTTCCCAATTTATTTATATTGTATATAATTCATAAATTGTGCTCTAAAATAATTTCAAAATATTTTCCAGTTCAGTATGTCATTTATAATCACCTTTTACTTATTCAAATCCAATTATTTTGTAAATTGGCTAATTGAGTCTTATTTAATTTCAATTACAATAATTTTGCAATTATAGCCCAATTGAACATTGTGTATTATTTTAATTCGAAACTTATGCATTTTTACACTTAATATTATCTAATAACTGTAACTTCATCTATTTAAACTCAATTCCATTTTTTGTACAATTATTGGTTGTTTATTTAATTACTTATCTATTTTTGGGGTATTTAATAACTAGACACATTTCATTTAAAATCTAGACAATTAAAATACCCAACCCAAACCCAATTAAATGCTCGGCCCAATCCCCATTCAATATGAGCCATTGATCAAAGGAGATCAACGGCCCAGATTATTTGTTACCTTAATTAACCTAACCAACCACCCCCCCCCCCCCCCCCTCTCCTCCCCTCGTTTCCTCTCTCTCTTCCCTTTTCTCTT
>ML249520.1:0-11278 GCA_005239495.1 Nicotiana undulata | reverse complement strand
CTGGGTCCTCCTCCTTCTCCGATGGCTCAGCCTTCATCTCCGGCCACCTCCAGTCTCACCCCTTCAACCACCGGCCACCATGAAGCCACATCGCTCCGGCTACTTCGTCTCTAAGCCCTTTTAAGGATTTCAACCATGCCAGACGGCCATGGAGGCTCCTGCTTGGATGTTTCTGTCCTTCTCTGGTGAGGTTCGACTCGATGGTTCTCTAACCACCACCATCTCTAAGTTTTACAACAGGTTCTTCGATCTTTCTCTTGGTTCTTATGAAACCCTAATTTTTGCCTAATCCTCTTAAATATCTGGTATTCTTAACGATTCCTACTTATTTCTTCATGTTTTACTTTATCCTCAACTGAATCTCTGAGATTCAACAGCTTTTAAACGTTTTACTTCATTTTTCGAAACTAGGGTTTCTCAAAACCTCTTATATGCTAGTCTTAACTTATTTCTCTTTCATCCTTAAGCATGTTCCCTGCATATCGTGATGATTTTGTGATTTTATCTTGCTTATGTTAAAAACCCTAATTTTTTGTGTTTCTGTGTTTAGTTCTCTTACTGTTAACTCCTGCTGGGTTTTCTATGATTATCATGCTTCGAATAAACCTTTGGTCTACTTGTGACATCTCCGTGTGATTCTATCTCATATGTTTGTTCAAATTCCTGCCTCTTTCTGTCAATACTACTAAGCCATGCTTATTTGCTACGATTGTTTGTCTTCTCTGTTTATACGCTGAACTATAGAATCACAACTTTCTCTTGATTGGTTCTGATTTTTCTTACTCGATGGTCTGATTGGAAGATCTCTTTTAAAACCTTAGAATGTTGTTTGTCCACTTAAATTGATTGATTCCTTTGCCTTATATGCTTTCCCTAATCGAAGTCGTCTGAATTTAGTCTTAATTGACTACCCTATACTTAGTACACTTGGATTCTTTCATTATTGGCATGATACTGATTTCATTACCTTATGTGGCATATGTTCCTACCGTTTGAATTTGAATCCCTTAACTTAAGGGATTACTTGTCTTAATAACTCATTGACTGATCTGAGTTCCTTAATTACCATGTTACTTTGATATTTTCCTTATTTAACTCTATACAGTCTTCTATTTGCCTTATATGATGAGTGTTTTGAATCCCACAATTCAAGAGAACCGTGTATTCTTTCTCACTGATTGATTCTGCCTTCTCCTATTTGTGATTCTTACCTTATGTGATCACCTATTTCTCAACTTTAAATATTGTGCTCTTTCATTGAAAAAAAAAGTCGAACACAGTCAATACGACCCACTTTCACACACAGACTGACATTAGCATCAGTCGAATACTGCTTCATTCTCTCTATATTAGTCTCTTGCATTCTACTTCTATTGGCCTTCTTTTGCCTCTATTATTATCTGCTACTAGCTGGCTGCTAAGTCAAGGCTAACATTGTGCTATTCAATACTCTCCCTTCTGCCGCTCTTTACTTGCATCACTGGTATGTCCTAGTTAATATTATTGCACTCCAAACAATATGTTTAAATTTTGCTTAAGGTTCTTGCTCTTTATTTTGTGCTTTTTTTGTGGTTCTATTTCTTACCTAGTTTAACTTAATCCTGTGTTGTTTTCTGTAGCTTATCATGTCCTATATTGTAGTTGTTCCCCATTCTTTCTATTTGCTTATTATCCCTTGTATGTTTGTGTAGCAGTTGTGTAGTATTTGGTATCTCTATGGGTTGAATCTGTATCTAAACTTATTACATACTATCACCCTTATTAGTCCCCTGAACCCCTTTCCATGTTTGTGATTGTTCCTTGGTATCCTACTGAGTTAGGACTCTCTGCTATTTTAACATTAGTCCTTATGTGTTTTCCCTGAAACTATGTGACTTCAAAACTTCTTTTAAAACTCAAAACTTCTTTTCAAAAGCCCTTTCACAATTCCTAGACCCTTAGGTTCTACCCTCCTCAGTGTGAGCATCGCTCAGGGAACTACGAGTTCCCTCTGAAACATGAGACACTGAGGTAGGGCACTCTACACTGCACTTGTGTAACTGTCGATATTCCTAGGTGCTGGTATTGGCCAGGGCCCCCATTCAGGCCCTTTGGGAGCTTTGTCGTACCCAGGCTGGATAAGGATGTGAAGTTGAAAGGGGTGAGGCTGGAAGATTTGGCCTATGTGAAGGCTCCCTATAGAGTAACTTCTTGTTTTCTTTCAATTACTGTAATTCATTAGATATTTGGGCTGTAATAACTTGTAAACAGACCGCTGGGGCTATATAGTGAAATAGGTGGGGGAATATGCATGTTTGGCTTCCGTAATGGGTAGAGAACATGTTCATTGGGTTTATTTACCTATTTGTGCAATAGAACAACCTGTTTAGGACAGGCACTGCATATCTTAGAAATCGTGTTTTTTAGGTCTTTCACTTTCAGCATGTCATTCACTCCTCTCACGACCCTGATCAATTAATAATGAACGAATAAACTGTCATTTTTCATATTCATGGCATTCTAGAAACCATGTTATTAGCAACCCTTTGTGCGTTAGATGTCCTGCTGCTAGGGGTATACTTGTTCGAGTTTCAACTGCTAAACCACTACATAGCATGCTTAATCTAATAAAATCTGGCCAATTCATTTAAAACAAACTTTTCTGCAAACATGTTTCAAATTAGAGTCTGAGCATGTATGTCACCTTTTAAACAATTAGGCAAATGTTAAGACGCCTAGGCAAGCCTTAGGTTTAACACGTAATTGAATCAAATCTACCAGACCTCTATTAATCTGCCCCTTTGGAAAGTCATAAACTTTGATGTTCCTGCTCCTTTCCTGGAAATCTGTTCTGTGTATCTAACTCTCATATTTCATTTTAAAAACAACTCTTAAACAGTGCATTGTCTTGTTCCTCAATCACTGATTTTTTACTTCTGATCTAGCATCAAACTGTTAAGTTTTAAATCTGTTGTATTCCTCCTAAAGTCTTTTATGAACTATTTTTAAAAAGCATTCTTACAAATTACTGAATCTTCAGTCCATTACTGGATTTTCGAATTTCAAATAACTAATGTACTTCTGCTCAATTTACTGCTTTCCAAAAGTATTTTGAGTATCTGTATGCTCCTGAGTTAAAAAATGCTTTTGATACCTGTATTCCTGCAATTAGTATTTTAAATACTTCGGTTTTAACTTGTTCAGATTTGAACTTAAACTACTGCTCTTTTACTAAAACTCCCTTGTCTTGAAACTTCCCTTTCTGAGACTTTAATTGTGTTTGAGACGTGCCAATCATATGTGTACTTGTGGAGGTATCTATGAGCCTTTATTTGTCCCTATGTGTCCTTTCATATGTGAAGTCCTACTTGTTTTGCACTGTCGCCTAGTATTTTATCCTTTACACCTAAGTCAGCCTAGTCTCCGCCTTGATAGGATTAGTGGTCCTAATCACCCTCCAGGACTTATAGGATTGTACGGGTCACGGCACACAATAAGAATTCATGACCAACACGCGCATTTTTTAACCTTTACGAGGTGGGAATGGTACAATACGGATATGATGACCGGTGCGCTAATACCACATGTAGCCGCCTCCCCGAGGTGTGATATACCGGGTATTGCATTGAAGTGATCTGTATTACTTTAAACTTCGGACACTTCTTTTTCAAAATGTTTATGTTATTAAAAACTTTTAAAGATTTTCGTACTTGTTTTAAATCCCCTCATATATGAACCTTATTTGTGTCTTGCTTACCGTCCAAATTCACAAACTTATTGGCTGGGACCCAAAGTTGTGGATCTTGAGGGGTGCCTAACACCTTCCCCTTGGGATAATATCAAGCCCTTACCCTAACGCACCGTTAAATCGTTAGGTGGCGGCTCTTCCTTTTCTTTTAAAGGAGTTGTCCATAATGTCTTAACCCGATCTCTCCGTACCTAACCCGTGCGATAGAAAAAGGGGACGCGACAACATGGCGAGTCTGCTGGGGTTACTCCCTAGGCTTGTACCATTACAATTTGTTCTGTGCTTTGGACTATTAATGTCATTTAAATGCTTATACCCCTTCCTATTCCCCGTTATATGCCGTTAATTGTTTAAATTTCGCAAATATTTATTTCACTTGAACGAAACTAACGTATCTTCATGTTTTCTTTGTAACCGCTTTCCATTATAACTGCTGTATTTCCTTTCTTTACTGCTTTTCCCAACGTGAGAATACATGCCTATCTGTTTTAATGCTTATTACTGCATATCATGCTTCGTA
Organism: Nicotiana undulata; assembly: GCA_005239495.1. NCBI lineage: Eukaryota > Viridiplantae > Streptophyta > Magnoliopsida > Solanales > Solanaceae > Nicotiana > Nicotiana undulata. The sequence continues at coordinate 7,031 of ML249520.1, read as the reverse complement.
TTCATATTCCACTCGTGCCAAACAAATCCTATAGCAACGTTTACAATGAGTGGTTGCTCTCTTCCAATATCATCACCCCCTAAATTCGGAAAGGCATATTTGCAGTAAAACTAGTTGATCAGCGGTGCAATCGACAGTTCCGTGCCTTCCCCCTTGAGTTGTCCGCTCAAGGGTACCAGTCTAGAACCCCAATAGAAACCTTACACTGTTGTATGTTGCATGCATCATGGTCAAACCTTGCCAAAGCTGACGTGTTGTCCACACAATAGCTTTTAAGATAGCCTTTTCCAAAGTCCATTGGGTTTCCCTGGAACCCAAAAGGACGTCTTCACGTTCTATGCATTTATTTGGAGAACTTAAATGCTCATTGCTAATTATTGGTGTTAAATAGTCGAGTCTGGTGGGGGTAAGGGCCTAACCTATTTATTTTGTAGAAATGAGGCACGAGGTCCCCAGATTCGGCATGTCCATCACTTCCACCCAAAGGTTAACACACTTGGAACGAGGCATCGTTAACTTGGAGGAGAAATTCCTTAGGAGGATCGAAACTTGTCAAAAGACCGAGGGAGTTGGAGGAGGAATTCTAGCCAAAACATATTTGCTGCTGGGACTCCGCGAGATGGGAATGTTGATCAAAGCAAGTAGAGGTGCCGTATCTGGGGAAGGTCCTTCTGGGACCAAATAGATAGGATTTGTCTTTACTTTGCTTTTCATGTAATAAGGCCATCGGCCATTAATGACATTTTATATTTTTCGCATTTTTTGAGTCAAGTCGGATTCGTCTATTTTGTCATCAATAAAATAAGGCATTTAGTATCTAAGTTCTCCAAATCAATTTGTCGCTAGGCCTACCTTAGGCACAAAGAGGTTCCCCAACTTAGGATGCGTTTTACATTTTCGCATTACGTGTTTATATTATCGCAATATTCTTTATATCTCCACTAACATCACTTACTTTTTTGTTAGTTATTCCCCTTCCCCAAAGGTTGGTTTGTGCACTCTGGCATCAACATCTTATTGCACCATATCAAAGGGACCTCCTCCTACTCCTCCTCCCAGTCCTCCCAAAAGAAAAATCAAGGGTAAAATGGCAGACGCAAGCGGTACTAGAAAAGACAATAGGGATGAACAGGTTGAGATCATTGACGGTCAGGGTATTCAGGTTCTGCACGAGGGTATATCTCCACTAGAGAAAAAGCTGCTAAAGTTCCAACAGGAACTTGATCAAGTCAAGAACTTGGCCCACTTATCATTCTCCCTCAACGTCCCAGATGTTCACTTCCCAAATGCTTCGAACCCCACTTTACCACAAAACATCCCCAAACAACCAAGTCATCCAAAAGATCCGGTTCCACCAGTACCACGCAACTACAACACTCCACCTCCCCAGGATCAGACAAGAGACCACTTCCAGGCCTATGACAACCCTCTTTATGTGGAAACTATAGCTCACTCTGCACCACATACGTATGAATCTGACGAAAAGGACAAGCTCATCAGGAATCTGGCCAAAGAACTCAAGAAATTGACCAACCGAGTTCAGGGCGTCGAAGGAGTTAAAGGGGTTGAAGGGTTGAATTATGAGGACCTCTGCATACAGCCCGATGTCGAACTGCCCGAGGGGTACAAACCTCCCAAGTTCGAGATGTTTGATGGCACTGGTGATCCAAGAGTCCATCTTAGGACTTATTGCGACAAATCGGTCGGCATAGGAAAAGATGAAAGGATCAACATGAAGCTGTTCATGAGGAGTTTGAAAGGTGATGCACTATCCTGGTACATCAATCAGGATCCGAAGAAATGGACTAGTTGGGTGAATATGGCTACATACTTCATTGATAGATTCAGTTTCAACACGGAGAATGCACCGGATGTGTTCTACATCCAGAACTTGAAGAAGAAACCAACCGAGACTTTTTGCGAGTATGCTACTCGTTGGAGGTCAGAGGCTGCTAAGGTCAGGCCAGCCTTGGAAGAAGAGCAAATGAAGAAATTCTTCGTGCGCGCTCAGGATCCTCAGTATTATGAGCGGCTGATGATGGTCGAAGGGCACAAGTTTTCTGATATCATCAAGTTGGGACAGCGAATCGAGGAAGGTATTAAAAACGGTATGGTTACTAATTTTGAATTACAGGCTACCAATAAAGCTCTGTAATCCGGTGGTGTGTCCAGGAAGAAGGATGTAGGAGCCGTGATGGTGGCACAGCAAGCCAAGTCCCCTCCTAAATACCAAATATACCCCGGACCTTCCTTCACATACCAACCAGCTCCAAGTTACCAAGCACTTTCACCCGCCTACCAAGCTCAACCACCCACATATCAGCCTACCTCACCTAGATATTCCCAGCCAGCTCCCGTCTATAATGCCTATAATGCCCAATCTTCTAACTACCAATCACCACCTGCTCGCCAAAACATCCCAAGACCTCGCCCAAATTTCGACCGTCATCCACCAAAACAGTATACTGCCATAGCTGAACCTATTGACCAATTATATGAAAAGCTTAAAGCCGCCGGTTATGTCACACCCATCCCCGCTGTTACCCCTGAGAACCCCTCTTAGCGGGTCAACCCAAACAAAACCTGTGCTTACCACTCCGGCATGAAGGGACACACCATCGAGGAATGTCGTTCTTTGAAAGACAAGATACAAACCCTCATAGATAACAAGATCATTGTAGCCAAGGAATTCGCGCCTAATGTTTGCAATAATCCGCTGCCTGACCACAAGGGTTGTGTCCACATGATTGAGGTTGATGATGATTGGGATCCTGAGGGATCAATTGGGCTGATTGCAGAGGGTGATCCGAAGAAGCCGGCGATTACTCTTAATCCGATCGTGGTCCAGATGCAGCCGTCTAAGGAAGTTGAGGTAAACATGTCCATTCCACTTGAGTTTGAATCAAGATCATCCGCCAAAGGAAAATCCCTAGGGCCGATCGAAGTTGAGTTTGTGCGACCGCTCGAAGTTGCAATCCGGCCATCTATAACATATACTCCAGCGGGAATAAGAATGACTTCACCTATTCCTGTGGCAATGTCAACAACGACACCTTTTTATTCAGACGCCATTCCATGGGACTATACCGCTGAAGCAAGGAGGAAAGGTAAAGGCAAGTCTGAAGAAGCTATCGCCGCACATGGTATGACAAGAACTGACAGCGTTTATACCCCTGAGCACTTGGCCGAGTCTAGCAAGCAGGCCAACAGTAGTCCTCCCATCATTGAAACAGGTTCTGATGATCAGTGGAGAAAGATACAAGCTAAGGAGTATTCAGTCCTCGACCAGTTGAACAAGACACCAGCTCAGATATCCATCTTCTCCCTGTTACAAAATTCTAAAAATCACAGGAATGCTTTGCTAAGGGTGTTGAGTGAAGCATACGTACCTGACAATATCACCAACGGGGAAATGGCCAACATGGTCGGACAGGTGCTGGAAAGCCATAAGATCACTTTCCATGAAGATGAGCTACCATGTGAGGGGCTAGGGCACTACACATCACTGTCCAATGTAAGGATCATTTCATCACAAGGGATCCTAATTGATGGGGGTTCCAGTCTCAACATCTGTCTGCTGGTAACGATCAAGAGATTGGGCAAAAGTCTACATGAGATAAAGGAAGGAGAAATCAACGTAAAAGCCTTCGATGGTTCGCAGAGATCCACCATGGGAGAAATCACTTTGTTCTTACATATGGGACCAACTTGGTTTGATGTAGACTTCCAAGTGATAGATGTGCTTGCATCCTACAACTTATTGCTGGGTCGACCTTGGATCCACACGGCTGGGGTCGTGGCGTCAACCTTACACCAAGCTGTGAAGTTTTAACAGAACCATCAGGAGGTAATCAATCATGGCGACGGTAGCAACCATATCTACGGTCGCCAGACCTTTCCGGTCATCGATGGAAGGAGAAAGTTGGGTGGAGAAATCTATCATAACATAGATCGTGTCAACGCTTTTGACAAAGGCAATTGGTGGGACAGTAAGACCTAAATCATACTGAACTTGCAAGGGTACGAGCTGGGTAAAGGGCTCGGCAAGCATCTTCAAGGAATAACAAAGCCTATCACACTCAAGAAGCATGGTACTACCTTTGGTCTAGGGTATGAGTACACTTGGGAGGAGTTCAAGGACTGGTCGCCACCATGGTGCGGCCCCTACTACCCGTTGGAGCAGCCAATACCCTGCATAGAGCAGACTTTCCAGCCAGCCGACGTCATATATGGTACAGACGAAAGAGAAGCACTAGCAGCCATGAGGGATCTATTTCTGGATGAGGAGGATATGGACTGCTATGTCGTTCTTGAAGAGGAGGGGGAGAAAGGTCCGTCCATACAAGTCGTGAGCAATGGATCGCATCTCAACAATTGGTCTGTCTAGATGACTAAAGGCCGTCGAGTCTCGGGGTAGCAAGGCTAACAAAACAAACATTATCTGCAATTTATTTATTTAAAGCATTTCCTTCCTTTTTGCATTTTTAATTTCTGCAAGAAAGAGCTCTTATGTTCGAACGTTTACTCATTTTATCAAAGCATTTACAAATCTTACATTTACTTATATTTACTTGCTACTGTTTTCCTTCCCATTACTTTATTTTACATAGCATTACTATTACTCATCTTGATGAACCGACGATTGTGACATGCAACGAGACAACACAACAAATGGATTCCGAGTCAGACGAGGATGATATACCTGAGGATATTATTAAAGAAGTCGAGAACTTTGAGAATAGACCTAAGTCTAACTTGGATGAGACTGAGGTCGTCAACCTGGGAAAAAGTGAGAATGTCAAAGAAACACGCATCAGCATTCATCTATCGCCGTCAGAAAAGGAGAAATATACGGAATTTTAAAGAGAGTATGAGGACATATTTGCCTGGTCATATGATGACATGACTGGCCTCAGCATATCTATTGTGGCCCACAAGCTGCCAACCAATCCAACATGCCCACCGGTGAAGCAAAACCTCAAAAAATTCAAGCCAGACATGAGTTTGAAAATCAAAGAAGAGGTCACCAAACAGATCAACGCCAGAGTTCTCCGGGTGGTCGAATATCCTACATGGTTAGCAAACATTGTGCCTGTACCAAAGAAAGACGGGAAGGTCAGAGTCTGCGTCGACTACAGGGATCTCAATCGGGCCAGTCCGAAAGACGACTTCCCCCTGCCAAATATACACATCTTGATTGACAACTGTGCCAAGCACGAGCTGCAGTCATTTGTAGATTGTTTTGCTGGTTACCATCAGATTTGGATGGACGAGGAAGATGCTGAGAAAATAGCATTCATTATGCCATAGGGGGTGTATTGCTACAAAATAATGCCATTCGGTCTGAAGAATGCAGGGACCACTTACATGAGAGCCATGACTACTATATTCCATGATATGATTCATAAGGAGATAGAGGAATATGTAGACGACATCATCATCAAATCAAAGAAAGCTGATGATCACATGGAAGATTTGAGAAAGTTCTTCAACAAATTAAGGAAATACAATCTGAAGCTTAACCCCACAAAATGTGCGTTCGGGGTTCCTGCTGGGAAGCTGCTAGGGTTCATTGTCAGTCGTCGAGGAATAGAGCTAGATCCATCAAAGGTCAAAGCCATCCAAGAATTCCCGCCACCAAAGAACAAAAAGGATGTTATGAGCTTCCTGGGACGGCTCAATTATATCAGCCGGTTCATAGCCCAGGCTACCGTCATTTGTGAGCCAATCTTCAAAATGCTTAGAAAAGATGCTGCAACTAAATAGACTGAGGATTGTCAAAAGGCCTTCGACAAAATCAAAGAGTACCTCTCAACACCACCAGTCTTGGTACCCCCAAGCCGAGTAAACCCCTATTACTCTACTTGGCTGTATTAGACGGAGCTTTCGGTTGCGTTATCGGGCAACATGATGAAACAGGAAGAAAGTAGCAAGCAATTTACTACCTCAACAAGAAGTTCACCCCGTATGAGGCCCGATATTCTCTATTAGAGCGCACCTGTTGTGCTTTGACTTGGGTCGCACAGAAGCTGAGGCATTATTTATGTGCCTAAACAACATACCTCATATCCAGGCTGGACCCACTAAAGTACATCTTTCAAAAACCTATGCCCACTGGCAAGCTGGCTAAATGGCAGATCCTATTAAGTGAGTTCGACATCCTTTACGTAACTCAGAAGGCAGTCAAGGGACAAGCGTTAGTCGATCATCTTGCCGAGAATCCTGTGGACGGAGAATACGAACCTCTAAAAACATATTTCCCCGATGAAGAGGTATCATTCGTAGGAGAGGACATTGTAGAATCCTACGACGATTAGAGGATGTTCTTTGATGGGGCCGCAAACTTCAAAGGCATGGGTATTGGAGCAGTCTTAATTTCAGAAACTGGTCAGCACTACCCGGTATGCGCCAAACTCAGGTTCCCTTGCACCAACAACATGGCTGAATATGAGGCCTGCATCCTTGGGCTCAATTTGGCCATCGACATGAATATTCAGGAATTATTAGTAATTGGTGACTCAGACTTATTGATACACCAAGTCCAAGGAGAATGGGAGGCCAAGAATTCCAAAATACTTCCATACCTACATCGTGTGTAGGAATTGAGAAGGAGGTTCACAAAGATTGAATTTCGGCATGTTCCCAGAATCCAAAATGAGTTCGCCGACGCACTGGCTACCCTGTCATCCATGATCCAGCATCCAGATAAGAATTTCATTGATCCTATCCCGGTAGGGATTCACACTCAACCGGCTTACTGTGCACACGTTGAAGAAGAAGCAGATGGAAAGCCTTGGTTTCATGACATTAAGAAATACTGGGCAGAGGGAGAGTATCCAGAACTCGCAAGCGCCACTCAAAAGCGCACTCTACAAAGTCTATCAAACAACTTCTTTCACAGTGGAGGAATCATATATAGGAGGACTTCCGACCTGGGTTTGCTAAGATGTGTCGAAGCAAAGGAAGCCACAAAGTTGTTGGAGGAAATACATGCTGGTACATGCGGACCTCATATGAACGGGTTTGTTCTA